>JAVKPL010010323.1:0-44377 GCA_032173675.1 Gastrolobium villosum | reverse complement strand
GTTGTGTCCTCTACTTGGTTCGTTAGTACTGTTTGACATCGAAACATGCGTTGTTGTTTGCGACAAACTCCAAAGTGATTTTCCGCACGTAGCACAAACAGTCGCGCCCTGACGTCCAGTCGACGATTGACCCACCGTAAAGTTTCTCTTAAAGTTTCCAGGCCGTGCCTGCAACTGCATGCCTCTGCCTCGACCCCTACCAGGTGCCGTCCTGAAGAATCTGCCTGCTCGGTTTCCTCCGTGGAATTGTGGTGGTGGCTTGTTCAAGTTCTTGGCCTCCAGAATGATTCCTTCCGCCTGACGACTCTGGTTGATGAGTTCCGGAAGTGTACGATTAGCCGTCGTTAAGATGAGCTTGCGGATTTCCGGATGCAATCCGCTCTCGAACTTCTCCACCTGCCATTCTTCATCATAAATGTTCCGATCAAAGTTGGCGTACTCGATCAGCTGCCCAAATTTTGCAATATACTCATTAACCGTCATGTTGTCCTGCCTAAGCGACAGCAGTTCAGTGTGCTTCATCCTTCTCAATGCCTTAGGAAAATACTTGTCCAAAAATACTTGTCTCGAACACGGCCCATGTCAGTTCCACGTCCTGAGCTCTCAGCAGAGCCCTCGCACCAGTCCACCATGTTAAAGCTTCTCCCATCAGCTGGTACGACGCGTAATCAGTCTTCTGCGCTTCCGGGCATGCCATGCGTTCAAAGATATGCTCGATCATCTGCAGCCACTTCGCTGCAACCTCAGGGTTGTCTTCTCCCTCAAAGGTAGGTGGTTGGAAGTTGCGGAAGTCTTTCAACCTCCGACGGGCAATTTCTTCTGCATTTTCATGCAGTGGGGGTTGGTTCTGATTCTGTTGCCTATGGTCGCGCCATTCTTGGCTCATATTCTGGATAAACGTTGCCAGTCCCCCAATGGTAGTGATAAGATCCTCTTCCGCATCGCCAGACCTTCCCCGAGTTGAACCGCGACCACCTGCCATGATTCTGCACTCACAATATCAGGAAATGAGTTGATCAGGCTCACCGCAAGTTATTCATGGCAGCAGTCCCAAGTAGGTACTCGGGTTCAATTCGGACAAGTTAACTATGCATCTGTGTCTTATCACAGAACGGTCCTAACAATCTAACTACACTAGCTAATACATACTTAGACTATAGCACATTTAGACAGTCAATCAGCAGATAAACACAAACCACAATCAATTCAATCAAACACCAGCAATTCCATGGACCAAACTGCTCTGATACCAATTAGTGTAACGCCCCCAAGAGAGTCGTTCGCTAAGCGGAATTAGAGTCGTTAACGTCACATGAGCTAACAAAGAATCTCATAGCAGTTCGCAAATCCGTATAAAAATTTCAGCACTTAAATTCTTTTCACAAAGGTTTTCCAAAATAGCCGCTGTTCATAAAAGTTCAAGCTAACATAAATATGATAAAGACTACAGTCATCCAAAAGTACCAAAACATTAATCATTACAGTCATCCATTTAAACAAACAGCAACAGTGATAATCCACGCATCAGCAATCAACAGCAAAATATTACTCCTTCAAATGCTCTTGCGTCCTCCTGCCATTTTGGAAAAATAGCAGCCCCGAAGGGGTGAGAATAATCCCAGTAGTGTGGCAATAAAACCAATAATATAACAGTATTAACTAGGCACAAAATCATAAACAGTCACTTCAACATATCCTTGTTCCTTTTCCTTTTCCTTTTTATCATATTCATATATTGCGTATATAACGCCTTTCCTTTGCGCTTTTAGCACCGTCGTGCGCGCACTTCACAGTGGAATCAATTATACCCTTGGCACCTGAGCTCCATGTGGATTCCAACTGTGGGCCTATGCGGACTGATGCCAAGTGTCCCATACCCCGGTACCTTGGGGATGCCTATATGATGCTTGCTCAAACACATGGTCCTGTACATAACTATTCTACACAAGGCCTATATGATCTTGATACATGCATGTCATGCTATGCTTTCACACACAAGGCGTAAAAATGCGGTATGATGTAAGATGCATGCTTATATACCTTTCATATGCGTTATGCTGCCACATAACGTCTTTACCTCATAATCATATAGCCATCACGGCACATTTTTGGCAGTTTCCTTTCATTATAATGGAACATAATATTTTTACGGCATATGGAGCATCATGTCACAATTTTATACCAGTAGTCAATAGTCACATTAGGCATCATCGCCTGACACTTACCTTTGCGTGCCTTAAATATTACCAAACAGCAGCGAAGTATCTCACTTCTTAAGCGCACCTAAATCAATTACAACTAATCATTTACAGTGGCTATTTACAGCAGAAACAGAGAGCATACAGCAGCGTTTACAGCAGCAAAACAGTGAGCATACAGCAGTGTTTACAGCAGCAAAACAGTGAGCATACAGCAGTGTTTACAGCAGCAAAACAGTGAGCATTTACAGCAGCAAAACAGTGAGCATACAGCAGTGTTTACAGCAGCAAAACAGTGAGCATACAGCAGTGTTTACAGCAGCAAAACAGTGAGCATACAGCAGCAAAACAGTGAACGTTTTCAAACAGAAACAGTGGCACTTTGGACTTCAAAACAGTGGCAGAACAGTGGTGTTAACAGTGGCAGAAACAGTGGCATGAATGGTACATTTTTGAGCATTAAAACAGTAGCATAAATCATGGTTTTTGGACATTGAAACAGTGGCATATTATGGACTAAAACAGTGGCATTTGATGCATAAAAACAGTGGCATTTTATGCATATAAACAGTGGCATATGATGACTAAAACAGTGGCATATTATGCATAAAAACAGTGGCATATGATGACTAAAACAGTATGCATAACAGTGGCATTTTAAGCATGGAAACAGTGGCCTTATGCATAAAAACAGTGGCATTTTATGCATAGAAACAGTGGCATTTGATGACTAAAACTGTGGCATTTTATGCATAGAAACAGTGGCATTTGATGACTAAAACAGTGGCATTTCATGCATAAAAACAGTGGCTTAGGGAGCACTAAAACAGTGACATATATGTGCAGAAACAGTGGCATATAATGTGCAGAAACAGTGGCATATAATGTGCAGAAACAGTGGCATATGTGTGCAGAAACAGTGGCATGTAATGTGCAGAAACAGTGGCATGTAATGTGCAGAAACAGTGGCATATAATGTGCAGAAACAGTGGCATGTGTGTGCAGAAACAGTGGCATATAATGGTGATCTTGAGGGACCGAAACAGTGAGCATTTTATCATCAAAACAGTGGCACATACATAGGGAAACAGTGGCATATTTCTCTTTAAAACAGTGGCCTAATCATACAAAACAGTGGCATATAATCTTAAGCATGACCATGAGACTTTTATGCATACAATTCACCATGAAATAGCTCCACCATTCTAATTTTTACCATGCTCATACTTGAATCCAAAACCACACATAATCAAGGAGACATTTAAGCACACATATATGGTTACAATGAAAGTGTTCTAAGTTCAAGGCCTACCTCTTGAAGCACACACTTCACCACACCCTTACTAGCTCTACTTCACAACAAGTCCTCTCTTCCTAGGATGTCCTATGCGCAAACAAAGATGAGGAGAAACAACTTGGACAGCCACCAAAATGTGAGGGATCAAGACTGAACAGTGAGGTGAAAGTGAGGAGGAAACTACACTTGCTAGGAGGTCTTGAGTCACGGTTTGAAGGTGAGGGAAGGAGGGAGTTGGCTTGGCAAAGTCTTCTTGCTCCAAGGAAGCTTGTTGGTGCGGCTAGAGAGTGAGGAGGAGGAGGGGATGTTGGCTGCACTTGGTCTTTCTTCCTCCTAAGGTTCTTGCAATGTTCAACTAGAGTGTGTGGGAGAGGGGAGAAGAGTTGGCTGCACAAGTGAAAGGGGACAGCCCCCTCTTGTGCGCATAAATAAGGGGAGAAGGGAGGAGGTTGCAATGATTTAACATCATGAAAAATTCTGATTACTTGAGGGGATGGGGCTGCATACAAGGGCTGAACAAGCAAAGGGTTTGCTTCTAAATTACTCTATGCACATGCAAGGAAGTGAGGGAGATAAGTTCAGATTTAAAAGCTGTCCTAAGTCAGAATTTTTCTCTGCACAACAGCCATGATTTGCGCACATGAAGGAGTGGAAAGGAAGTGTCATTTGTGGCAGCCTAGACTCTGATTTGGAGCTGCATAAAATGATGAAGATGCAGCCCCAAGACCCTACTATGATGCATGTGAAAACAAGGCAGGTTTGGCTCATGATGGGCTGCAAAAAGCTTGCCAAAAATCTGCACAAATCAGTCTCATGATGGAAGTGCAAGAGGGTTCTCCAAGTCAACAAGTTAGGCAGTTTTGGTGACACAAGAAATCTGATCCATGACTCCCCCCCATGTGCGCCCAAATGCAGAAAAATGCAGCCTAATATCATGCTAAATGGTACATGTGTCTTCCATGCAATGAGGTTTAAATCAAGTGATGCATAAACAAGGTGAGGTGGCGGTTTAGCAAGGGAAAAA
Organism: Gastrolobium villosum; assembly: GCA_032173675.1. Taxonomy (NCBI): domain Eukaryota; kingdom Viridiplantae; phylum Streptophyta; class Magnoliopsida; order Fabales; family Fabaceae; genus Gastrolobium; species Gastrolobium villosum. The sequence continues at coordinate 39,858 of JAVKPL010010323.1, read as the reverse complement.
GGCAGATTTCTAAGTCCTAATCACTCTCCTTTGTGCGCATGAATGAGTGGGAATTATCCTTGCCATGTGAGAGTTACTTGATACACAAGACACCTTAGTTGGACAAGGCTTAGGGGAAAAAGGTGTGGGTTTAACCTTGGGCTGAACTTGATGGATCCAAAAGCCATCCTTGGGCCATTGGCCACACACACAAAGAACCCAAACACACAAGTCCAATATTAACTAGTCCATACACACACTAGCCCACTACCAAAGTCCACTAAGCACTAAAGCCTTCTAACACACACACACATTACTCATATGATTAAATTCACATGTCTACTTATGTACCCTCCTACGGTTTAATTTAATTAATTACCTTAGTCTCATCCAAGGATAAAGGTCAAACCATTCACAAGTCATTACACATAAACCATACATCCGAATTCTACACATGTACCTATACCAACCAACTGGAGACAACCCAAGAACATCCACGCATGGATTCATGTTCAAGGACTCCATCATATAACTCCCGAGACAATCCTGGCGCCTCTCCCATGGTTGAGAAGACTCCATGGCAAAACCCAACCGGAACTCCTCATAAGCCCTATCCGGCGGATGTCCCACGTTTGCATCATCCTGGTGCCGCTCCCAGAGTCGACCCCACGGCAAAACCCGACTGGCATTCTCACAAAGGATGAACCCAGCGGATGTCCAAACTCCACACGTCAACTGGCCAGTGACCAAACAATTTTCACAAAATCCAAGCAATATGCATACAAGCACATAATCACACCATGCCATAACCACATAATCCAACCACTACCTTCCACTAGGTGTGGTGGAGCACACAAGGGATTAAACCCAAGTTCCAAGGGTTTACCTCAACACTTAGCAAATCCGTTCCAAACGTATGCTCCAATCCAACCTTTCACAATCACGTCTGTAACGCCCTCCCTTGTATGCATCCAAGAGAGTCGTTTGCTAAGCGGAATTAGAGTCGTTAACGTCACATGAGCTAACAAGCAGCATACCAATCCGTATAAAAATTTTCAACATTTAAATTCTTTTCATAACGGTTTTCCAAAATAGTCATTGTTCACAAAAGTTCAAGCTAACATAATCATGATAAAGACTACAGTCATCCAAATGTACCAAAACATTTAGCATTACAGTTATCCATTTAAAACAAACAGCAACACTGATAATCCACGCATCAGGAATCATCAGCAAAATATCACGTCTTCATGTGCTTTTATGTCCTCCTGCCATTTAGGAAAATAGCAGCCCCGAAGGGGTGAGAATAATCCCAGTAGTGTGGCAATAAAACCAGTAATATAACAATATTAACTAGGCACAAAATCATAAACAGTCACTTCAACATATCCTTGTTCCTTTTCCTTTGTATCATATTCATATATTGCGTATATAACGCCTTTCCTTTGCGCTTTTAGCACCGTCGTGCGCGCACTTCACAATGGAATCAAATATACCCTTGGCACCTGAGCTCCATGTGGATTCCATCTGTGGGCCTATGCGGACTGATGCCAAGTGTCCCATACCCCGGTACCTTGGGGATGCCTATATGATGCTTGCTCAAACACATGGTCCTGTACATAACTATTCTAAAACAAGGCCTATATGATCATGATATATGTATGTCATGCTATGCTTTCACACACAAAGCGTAAAAATGCGGTATGATGTCAGGTGCATGCTTATATACCTTTCATATGCCTTATGCTGCCACATAACGTCTTTACCTCATAATCGTATAGCCCTTAGGCACATTTTAGGCAGTTTCCTTTCATCATAATGGAACATAATATTTTTACGGCATATGGAGCATCATGTTACAATTCTATACCAGTAGTCAATAGTCACATTAGGCATCATCGCCTGACACTTACCTTAGCTTTCCTTAAATATTACCAACGGCAGCGAAATATTCTCACTTCTTAAGCGCACCTAAATCAATTAAAACTAATCATTTACAGTGGCTATTTACAACAGAACAGAGAGCATACAGCAGTGGCTTACAGCAGCAAAACAGTGAGCATACAGCAGTGTTTACAGCAGCAAAACAGTGAGCATTTACAGCAGCAAAACAGTGAGCATACAGCAGCAAAACAGTGAGCATACAGCAGTGTTTACAGCAGCCAAAACAGTGAACATACAGCAGCAAAACAGTGAGCATACAGCAGCAAAACAGTGAGCATACAGCAGTGTTTACAGCAGCCAAAACAGTGGACATACAGCAGCAAAACAGTGAGCATACAGCAGCAAAACAGTGAGCATACAGCAGCAAAACAGTGAGCATACAGCAGTGTTTACAGCAGCCAAAACAGTGAACATACAGCAGCAAAACAGTGAGCATACAGCAGCAAAACAGTGAGCATACGGCAGTGTTTACAGCAGCCAAAACAGTGAACGTACAGCAGCAAAACAGTGAGCATACAGCAGCAAAACAGTGAGCATACGGCAGTGTTTACAGCAGCCAAAACAGTGACGTTTTAAACGTTTTCAAAACAGAAACAGTGGCGTTTTTAAAACAGAAACAGTGGCATTTTTAAAACAGAAACAGTGGCACTTTGAACTTCCAAAACAGTGGCATTTTATACATACAAACAGTGGCATAGAAGGACTAAAACAGTGGCATTTTAAGCATGGAAACAGTGGCATTTCAAGGCTAAAACAGTGGCTTAAGGAGCACTAAAACAGTGACATATATGTGCAGAAACAGTGGCATGTGATGACTTAAAACAGTGGCCTTTTATGCATAAAAAAACAGTGGCATTTTAAGCATGATCATGAGACTTTTACTCTACAACTCATGCATACAAATCATCATAAATGGCTCCATACTAAAACTTTAATCATGCTCAACCAAGGATCCAAAGCAACATATATGTAAGGAGACATTTGCGCATTCATACATGGCTACACTAAGAAGGAGTTCAAGTTCAAGGCCTACCTCTTGTAGCACACCCTTCAAAGTCAAGGATCACACCACCTTCTAGCTTCGATACACACAAGTCCACACTTCCTAAGAGGTCCTATGCGCAACAAGGTGAGGAACTAGGTTGGCACTAGCTTGGTGTATGGTTGAGGTGAGGGAAGGAAGGAGTTGTCTTAAGCAAAGTCTTCTAGCTCCAAGGAGGCTTGTAGGTTCGGTTATGGGAGTGAGGGAGTGAGGAGAAGAGGAGTTGGAGAGGAGTTGGCTGCACTTGCACATGAAGGCAGCCCCTCTCCATGCGCACATATATAGTGAAAGTGAGGGGAAAAATGCTATGATTAACTATCATGAAATATTCAGATTTCTATGAGATGATGGGGCTGCATAAAAGGCTGAAACAAGCAAGGTTTGCTTCTAGCTTACTCTATTTACATGCAAGGATGGAGGTGTGATTTGATCAGATTTGGGACTGTCCTTAAGTCAGAAAATTTTCTGCATCATTGACCAAGGTATGCGCAAAAATGGAGTGGAAAGGAAGTGTCATGTGCACATGTAAGAGCTTAGCTAAGTCAACAAGGAACTAACCATGTGGCAGCCCAAAAATCTGCATTTGTGCAGTCCTTGGTGCGCAAATGATGAGGGGAAAAAGGTGCATCATGAGTGTAGATTTGTGACAGTCCAAACACTCATATTGGGGCTGTCCTTGTGCAGAAAATTTCTGCATAAAAAGCCAAACCATGCGCACAATGAGAGGGGTGAGGGAGGTTCACTAAGTCCACAAGCAAGAGGGCTTTGTGGCAGCCAAGAATTCTGGTTTTATGGAGCTGCCCTCTGCGCAAAAATGATGGGAATGCAGTCCCAAGACTCTACTCATGATGCATGTGGAAGGAGGAAGAGATTTGACTCAAGAAGGGCTGCAAAAGCTTACCAAAAATCTGCACAATGCAGTCTCATGATGGAGGGTGTAAGTGGTTATCCAAGTCAACAAGTTAGGCAGTTTGTGTCATAAGAAAATCTGCACCCAAAGCCCCTCCATGTGCGCCTAAATGGAAGAGTATGCAGCCTAAAATCATGCTCAAGGTCCATGTGTCTTCCATGCAATAAAAAATTGAAATCAAGAGTGCAAAGGTCAAGGTGAGGTGGCGGTCAAACATGAAGGAATTAGGCAGATTTTTTTTCTAAGTGTAATCCACCTACATGTGCGCATAGATGAGAGGGAAAAACATTAAGCCAAGTGGGTGTTCCTTGATGCACAAGACACCCTAAATGGGCAAGGCTTAGGGGAAATAAGAATGGTTACAATTTTGGGCTGAATTGGCTTGATCCAAGAGCCATCCTTGGGCCATTGGCCACACACACAAAAGGGTCCACACACACACTAACCCACATCCAAACACTAATGCCTTCTAACACACACTCACATTACTCATAAGATTAAATTCACATGTCTACATATGCACCTTCCTATGATTTAATTTAATTAATTACCTTAGTCTTATCCAAGGATAAAGGTTAGACAATTCACAAGCCATTACACATAAACCATACATCCGAATTCTACACATGTACACATAGCCTATAGTACTTATGTATTTTACTAATTATGCGGGATGTTACAACGTCCGTGTGAGGCACCCTACAACAATCATCAAATCCAAATTACACCAAACCTCAATTTTCATGAAAATTCCTCAAATTTTCCTAAGTTAAAAACCTAACTTTTTCACCAAAAATTATCATAGCATTTCTAGCTTACAAGCATGATTCTAAGGCCTTTTCATCTAATAGCATTTTTCCATTTGGGCTCTCTATCATCACACATCTAAAATTAAAGGTTTAGAGCATAAATTCCTAGATCTACAAAATCAACCACAAAAATACCACAAATATACTCACAATCAAGTGTATGCTCACCACCAAGGCTCCACTAAGCCAAAGGAAGACCAAAGCTCCAACAAAACTCCAAGAACACAAGTGGGTCGGATCTGTTCTTGGCCAAAAACGAAGCAAAGAGGTGGATTCAAGGTTTGTAAGTGTTACCAATGGATCTAGAAGGTTGTTTACAATAGATTTCAACACCAAAATCAAGAGATTTGGTGAAGAATTGAGAAAATGGCAAAGAGGAGAAGAAATGGTGCTTTGGATCCTTCACTTGCAGGGGGCGCACGAAGAAGAAGGAAAAAAAAAGAAGGAAAGAGAAGGAGAAAAGGGTGGGAGGCTAAGTGACTTCGGTCACACGGGTCCCACGCGCGATCTAACTTTAATCCCGATAAAAATTCCGATCATAAATTCTTAATCTACATATTTTTCCAGTCCATGACATATTTTTATTTCTCCAAAATATTGATAAAAATTTCACACCTATCGGTACACTCACACCACAGTATTTAATCACTTAAAAATCACTATTCATCAATTTTTCCCAAATTTGCCTATTCACTCAATTTTCCGCTCTGATTCCATTTCCAGTATTACTTTTGTCATATGAAATCTCTAACTCAGTATTTATGCCTCAGAATACACGGCTGGTCAATTACCATTTTGCCCTTTTTGCCAATTTTGGCCATAATCCTTGGATTTTTCACTAATCCACCAACTTTCCTTTCACATTATAATATAAAATGCACATTTAAATATATGAGGTGTTATATTCACCCCACCTTTTAGAAATTTTGTCCGCAAAATTAAATCATACCTGCTCGCTAACTCAGGATACAGCCGGAGAATCTCGTCCTCCCGCTCCCAAGTAGCCTCCTCAGGTGTGCGGCCTTCCCACTGAATCTTCAGCATGGGAATAACTTTACTTCTCAATCGCTTTTCACTGCGATCCAATACTGCAATCGGACCGATGGGAGTCTTCAAGTTCTCCCTGATTTCAATATTATCCGGCATCACCACATGTGATTCATCCGGAACATAACGTCGCAACTGCGACACATGAAAGACATCATGTAAATTAGACAACTGAGGGGGTAAGGCAAGCTGATAGGCCACTAATCCGACTCTTTTCATAATTTGATATGGCCCAATGAACCGTGGACTCAGCTTCCTCACACCCAACGCACGGCCAACACCTGTGACCGGAGATAACCGTACAAAAACATGGTCACCTTCCTCAAATTCCAGCGGTCTATGCTTATTGTCATAATAGCTTTTTTGCCGATTCTGTGCCTGTTTCAACTTTTCTCTGATCATTTCAATTTGCACTGTTGTTTCCTGCACAAAATCCGGACCAAATCTTTCTTTATCGCCTACCTCAGTCCAACAAGTGGGCGTACGACACCTCCTGCCATACAAAACCTCATACGGTGCCATACCCAGACTGGAATGAAAACTGTTGTTATAAGAAAATTCCACCAGTGGTAAGTACCTATCCCAGGCATTACCCTGTTCCAGTGTGCAAGCTCTCAGCATATCCTCAAGTGTCTGTATGGTCCTCTCAGTCTGACCATCAGTCTGCGGGTGATAAGCAGTGCTCAGTCGAAGCTGAGTGCCAAAAGCCTGCTGCAAAGCTCCCCAAAAGCGTGAAGTAAACTTCGGGTCCCGATCACTCACAATGCTAATCGGTATCCCATGGAGTCTAACAATCTCCTTTACATACAATGTAGCCAACTTCTCTGTGGTGTAATCCACTCGTACTGGTAGAAAATGTGCAGACTTCGTAAGTCGGTCCACAATAACCCAAATCGAATCATAACCAGCTTGAGTTCGCGGCAATCCCACAACAAAATCCATTGAAATACTCTCCCATTTCCATTCTGGTATATCCATCGGCTGAAGTAATCCAGCAGGTTTCTGATGCTCTATTTTTACTTTCTGACACACCAAGCACTTAGATACGTACTCGGCAACATCCCTTTTCATCCCAGGCCACCAGAACTTGACTTTCAAATCTTGGTACATTTTTGTGGCACCTGGGTGGATAGCATATTGACCCTTATGGGCCTCAGTCATAACTTCCTCTGCAAGTTCCTTGGGCACAACAATCCTGCCATGATATAACAATAGTCCCTGTTCATTAACAGATATGCCACTCTGGCCTTTCAAATACTTTATACTTTCATTTCTGATTTGAGTCTCTTTAATCTTCTCGTGCAGCTCGTTCTCAATCCGAGTCAACTCCATATCACACATTCTCCCTGCAAAGAAATCCGTTATTTTCATGTCACGAAATTGCTCAATTACTTCATTGTCCCACATCATCATATGAGATAAGTTGACAGACTTCCTACTCAATGCATCTGCCACAACATTAGCCTTTCCCGGGTGGTACTTCAACTCAAAGTCATAGTCTTTCAAAAATTCAACCCATCTACGCTGCCTCATATTCAGCTCCTTCTGATCAAACAAATATTTCAAGCTTTTATGGTCGTTGAACACAGCAAATTTCATCCCATACAGAAAGTGCCTCCAGATTTTCAAGGCAAACACAATAGCAGCCAATTCTAAGTCATGCGTCGGATAATTTTCTTCATGTGGCCTTAACTGCCTAGACGCATACGCAATCACTTTTCCTTCCTGCATCAGCACGCTCCCTAAACCTTTCTTAGAAGCATCACAATATAACACAAACTCACCCTCCGGATCAGGTAGAGTCAACACCGGAGCAGTGGTTAATTTCTCTTTAAGTAGCAGAAAACAGTCCTCACATTCCTGGGTCCACACAAAAGGAGTATCCTTTCGTGTCAATCGGGTCAACGGTAGAACCATTGCAGAAAATCCCTGTATAAATCGGCGATAATAGCCAGCAAGCCCCAGAAAACTTCTAATCTCAGTCACAGTCTTAGGTCGTTCCCAGTCACTCACCGCTTCAATCTTGCTTGGATCCACTGCAACACCACTTGCAGAAATAACATGACCCAAGAATTGCACCTCAGACAACCAGAATTCACACTTAGACGGTTTAGCATATAACTTCTTATCTTTCAACACCTGCAACACAGTCCTCAAATGGTCAATGTGCTCCTCTTTACTCTTAGAGTAGATCAAGATGTCATCAATAAATACAATCACGAACTGGTCCAAATACGGTTTAAAAATGCGGTTCATATAATCCATGAACACCGCCGGGGCATTAGTAAGCCCAAAAGGAATCACTTGATATTCAAAATGTCCATATCTGGATCGGAAAGCTGTTTTAGGTACATCCTCCGGTTTAATCCGAATCTGGTGATATCCGGACCGGAGATCGATCTTCGAAAACACGCAGGCATCCCTCAACTGATCTAATAAATCATCAATACGCGGTAATGGGTACCGGTTCTTAATAGTCACTTTATTCAACTGTCGGTAGTCAGTGCACAATCTCATGCTACCATCCTTTTTCTTTACAAATATAACCGGCGCTCCCCACGGAGACACACTCGGCCTAATAAAATTCTTCGCAGATAATTCTTCAATGTGTTTCTTCAACTCGGCCAACTCCAGTGGCGACATCCGGTATGGAGCCAAAGAGATCGGCCCCACACCAGGCAATAGGTCAATCGAGAATTCAATCTCTCTCTCAGGCGGAAATTCCGGTATCTCATCAGGAAATACGTCCTCAAACTCATTAACAACCGGAATAGAAGAAATCTCCTCCTTTTTGTCACCCACCAATCCGCCCAACAAGACATAACCCAAATCTCCAGCCTTCAAGGCTTTCACAGTTTGACTAACAGACAAATACAAGGACGGACAAACAGACGGCCTCTCGTGAGATAGCAACAACCTCTTCCCGCAGCAATCAATCATTGCGCAGTTCCGAGACAACCAATCCATCCCCAAAATCAAATTGACAGAGGCCAGGGGTAAGATAATTAAATCAATGGTGTAACCCCTGCCTAAATAGGTGAACTTCACATCTTCACAAATCCAAGACGATTCACTAACCTCTCCTGTAGCGGTAGTAATACGCATCGGAGGAACCATCCGTGTTACCTTTAAGTCCAACGCTTTAGCCACATAGTCCGCCACAAATGAATGCGTTGCTCCCGAATCAAACAATACAGACAAATCAACATTAGAGAGGAAAATTATACCTTTTACCAAATTCGGAGCCTTTTCAGTATGTTGCGCATTTGTAGTATAAACTCGTCCCACAGTAGGAACAGCAGCAGTAGGAGTAGCAGTAGTAGTAGCTGCCGGCAAGGCCTGCAGATTCGCAGCCTGCCCCGAAGAAGATGGACAATTTCTAGCAAAGTGGCCATTCTGACCACATCTAAAGCAAGCCGACGAACCAGCACCACATACACCTTTGTGGTATTTCCCACACTTCCCACATTGTGGGGTAAAATATCTGTTCGCAGCACCACCACCACCAGTGTTTCCACCCCTCTTGAATTGACCAGGAGGCTGCCTTACATGCAACCCCCTACCCCTGTTATTATTATTGAAACCTCCTCTATTAGTATTTCCAGAAGGACCAGGTGTCCTCTTAACATCTTGCTCTTTTGTCGAATCAGATTTCGGATACCTTCCATAAACAGTCTCGACCCTCTTGCATTGGGTCACCAAGTCAGCAAAGTTTCATACCGCAGTGTTTGACATCCTCTTAGCAATCTTCTCACTCAGCCCTCTTTGGAATTTAGCTGACAAGAACTCCGGAGTAGGTAGAGTACCTCCATAATTAGCAAACTTGACAAGTTCATTAAATTTTGCCACATAGGCATCCACAGTCATGACTCCCTGCACCAAACTATCAAATTCACCTTGCTTTGCCTCCCGAACATCACGGGGAAAGTATTCTTCATGAAATAATCCTTCAAACATAGTCCACGAAATAACCTCACCCTGAATAACATATGGGCGAGACACATTGTCCCACCACTCCTGGGCATCACCCTCCAGCATATAAACCGAATACAACAACTTCTGCAGGTCTTGGCATCTCATCACTTGGAAAATCTTGTCCATTCCCCTCAACCAAGCAGTAACCTCCTTTGGGTCCCTTGACCCCAGAAATGCAGGTGGCTTATGTTTCCTAAAAGATATGAGCCTACGCTCATCATCAGCATTATCAATAACCTGCCCCGCAGCCCCAGTAGATTGGGCAACAGATGACGGATCAGGAACATAACTAGGGTCAGTAGTATGATGACTAGCCTCACCAGTGTGGTGACTAGCCCCACTCTCCCCCTGTTGAGGAGTAACAGATGGCGTCGGTGTAGGAGTCACCGTAGCCGTGTGTGGAGGTGAATTATCCCTCCTAGGACGATCTCTATCGGCCCTCATCTCAGCCATAAAGGCCTGCATCATATCCTGATTAGTCTTCATCAGGTTTTCAGTCATGTTTTTATTTGCAGCCGTTTCCGCCTGCAGAGCATTCAGAACTGCAGTGACCGGATCCGGTGGCAAAGGACCTGCACCACGTGCCCTACGGCGACCACGCGCCCTACTCATGATATCTGTACATGTAACACAAAGGAATGAGTTGATCAGACCCACACTGAGGAATCACATATACATTAATCATAAATAGTTCACAGATAGCTATGGCACACAAGATACAACATACACAAACAATCAGAGTTCCCTCACAAAACTGCTCTGATACCATAAAATGTAACAGCCCGTTGTACACCGGTATTGTTAACATTGATTATGATATTAAGCGCAGTTACAATCACAGTAATTGGATTAATTAAATTACGGGCAACTTTTTTCTTTTATCATATTCCTTTTTATAACAATAACTTGTTCCGTAATCCATTAAAACAACACTATAATTGTAAATGCAGTTCGCGGAATCATACATTTTACTAACATCACTAATCCTTCTTTTTATTCAATTCATTTAAACTCACCATCTTACTCTCACGTTTTACCATGTTATAGTCCTTTACGTTAGCTACGCGTGGTTTCAAACCACGTACCATTTGGAGTTCTACCCATCAAGTTAAGCCCCTTTCTTTTAGTCTAGAAAAACTTGAATTTTCGAAAATTACACTGTGGTAATCGATTACCAGAGGGTGGTAATCGATTACCACCTGTCAAAAATGAGGCAGTAGCTAAAATTCTTCATCCTCTGTTCTGGTAATCGATTACCAACCTTGGGTAATCGATTACCTCACATGGTAATCGATTACCAAGCCTCAGTAATCGATTACCAGTGAAGACAGTAGCCAAATTTCGTCCCCTGTTGCATGGTAATCGATTACCATGCTTGGGTAATCGATTACTATGCAGCAAAAGTGACAGATTACAGCATTTTAAGCCCAAAAAGGGTTGTGTAATCCATCCCTAACCCCTTGGTACTCCACACAACACATAAACATACCCTAATGTAGGCTCTAGGCCCTTCCATCATGCATTTTCATTAAATCATGCATCATTTACAAAGTCCTCAATATAATGGCCATTTACATACAAATATGGACCATTTTTACAACATAATCATCAAGACTTCAAAGGCTATGAATGTGGCAATGGAGAAGTCTCATGCTCACTCAAAATATACAATTATCCATGTCATGAATAATAAACCATAAACAAGACTTAGTATACCATCATGAACACTACAAAAAGCATGGCAATAACATCATGCAATATGTTCATGACCTAAGTCTCAAAATACTAATGTCATGCTATGTGCAATCCATAGTCCTCCTCCAAAATGTCATGCAATCCCAATGCACCGCATGCAAATCCACAGTCCACTAAGCGGGCTTCTTGCCCGAAGCTCCTCCCGGCTCATAGTGACCTGAAATGTGGTCCCCCAAACACGGTGTGAGATATACAAATATATCTCAGTAAACCAATGGAGCTAGAGGCTCTCTCCACTCCATGGCTCACTCAAATGTATAAATATGACATCATGTAATATGCAAGCAATACAATATCACCAACCAACTGGAGACAACCCAAGAACATCCACGCATGGATTCATGTTCAAGGACTCCATCATATAACTCCCGAGACAATCCTGGCGCCTCTCCCATGGTTGAGAAGACTCCATGGCAAAACCCAACCGGAACTCCTCATGAGCCCTATCCGGCGGATGTCCCACGTTTGGATCATCCTGGTGCCGCTCCCAGAGTCGACCCCACGGCAAAACCCGACTGGCATTCTCACAAAGGATGAACCCAGCGGATGTCCAAACTCCACACGTCAACTGGCCAGTGACCAAACAATTTTCACAAAATCCAAGCAATATGCATACAAGCACATAATCACACCATGCCATAACCACATAATCCAACCACTACCTTCCACTAGGTGTGGTGGAGCACACAAGGGATTAAACCCAAGTTCCAAGGGTTTACCTCAACACTTAGCAAATCCGTTCCAAACGTATGCTCCAATCCAACCTTTCACAATCACGTCCGTGTGAGGCACCCTACAACAATCATCAAATCCAAATTACACCAAACCTCAATTTTCATGAAAATTCCTCAAATTTTCCTAAGTTAAAAACCTAACTTTTTCACCAAAAATTATCATAGCATTTCTAGCTTACAAGCATGATTCTAAGGCCTTTTCATCTAATAGCATTTTTCCATATGGGCTCTCTATCATCACACATCTAAAATTAAAGGTTTAGAGCATAAATTCCTAGATCTACAAAATCAACCACAAAAATACCACAAATATACTCACAATCAAGTGTATGCTCACCACCAAGGCTCCACTAAGCCAAAGGAAGACCAAAGCTCCAACAAGACTCCAAGAACACAAGTGGGTCGGATCTGTTCTTGGCCAAAAACGAAGCAAAGAGGTGGATTCAAGGTTTGTAAGTGTTACCAATGGATCTAGAAGGTTGTTTACAATAGATTTCAACACCAAAATCAAGAGATTTGGTGAAGAATTGAGAAAATGGCAAAGAGGAGAAGAAATGGTGCTTTGGATCCTTCACTTGCAGGGGGCGCACGAAGAAGAAGGAAAAAAAAAGAAGGAAAGAGAAGGAGAAAAGGGTGGGAGGCTAAGTGACTTCGGTCACACGGGTCCCACGCGCGATCTAACTTTAATCCCGATAAAAATTCCGATCATAAATTCTTAATCTACATATTTTTCCAGTCCATGACATATTTTTATTTCTCCAAAATATTAATAAAAATTTCACACCTATCGGTGCACTCACACCACAGTATTTAATCACTTAAAAATCACTATTCATCAATTTTTCCCAAATTTGCCTATTCACTCAATTTTCCGCCCTGATTCCATTTCCAGTATTACTTTTGTCATATGAAATCTCTAACTCATTATTTTTGCCTCAGAATACACGGCTGGTCAATTACCATTTTGCCCTTTTTGCCCATTTTGGCCATAATCCTTGGATTTTTCACTAATCCACCAACTTTCCTTTCACATTATAATATAAAATGCACATTTAAATATATGAGGTGTTATACTACTCATATACATTTTCTACCATCACCCTCAACGGGTATGGTGGAACACACAAGGGAAACAAGCCCCAGTACCAAGAGGTTACCTTAATTCGTTCCTTCACTTAGCTCCGCAGCAGCTTATTTCTCAAACTTGTTACTCGACAGAATGCTTACACAGAGGACATTCCCAATTACTCAGAAACTAATACAACACATGCCAATTTACAATTTCACATGCATTGAACCAACACTTACCTCAATCCACTTGGTCCAGGACCAAGGACAATCAACCATTTCACGGTTCAGGATTCAAATCGACGTACGGCAACCTACACAACCATATACAGTTATCAGTATACGCCAATTTCCATTAGAACGCGAAAACACAAAATCACTTCCCCTCCCATTGGAGGGTTCGGCCAAACAAGGCCATTTCTCAACTTTATTTTTCTAACTTTTCTTTCTCATTTTATTACACGTCCTAAGGTTGTTAAGAGGCTAATTTAATTGTCGTTTTTCCATTTTACCTCTTTTAAGCATCATCTTGCTAAATAGTTCACTCTATGTCATTTCAACACTTAACACACCCAATTATTTTTCTATTGGTTTTCCAACCTTCCAACCACCACACAACCCATCTAACTACCATTTAATTACACAATACATCATCTAATTCATTTTTCCAACACAATTCCTCACTTTTCTCCAATATGGCCGAATTATGCACTATGTGATACCAAAGGATTTCTTTCACTTTTCAACCATTCCACACCTCATGCAATCTCATTATATCAACATACAATCATCCAACAACTCACCAATACATCCTAACACATTTCCAAAAATCCAAAGTCTTGACCACCAAAATTTCTCCAAGTTAAAATTCCATTTTTTTCACCAAAATTTTTCATGGCATTTCTAGCTTTAACACATCATTCTAAGACATTATCATCTAATACACAATTTCCATTTGAGCTCTCTAACATCACAAATCAAACAAGCCCTCTTTAGGGTTCATAAACAAATTCGAAAATAAATCTTCAAATCAATCCATGAGAGGTGTTGAAACTTACCCACAATTACGTCACAAGACTCCTCCTAGAACTCCACAAGCAATGGCTCAAGAAATCAACCCAAAAATCACAAAATTCCCAAAAATTTTGTGGCTGTATATGCCCTTTTTCTCACAATAGAGAGGGTTTTGAGGGAAACTAATCAGTGGGTTGTGTTCGGATGATGATTTCCATCGAATTTCAAGACAAGAATCGTCCGATTCGGGTAAGAATCGATGAAGTTATGAAGAAATCAAACAAAATGAAAATGGAGGGGGGGCTGTTGCTGCGTTTTTCATGAAGAAGGAGAGAGAAAATGGTGAATGGTGAGGGAGGGTCATGTGGCATAAGTGGACTTGAGTGGGTGGGTCCCACGCCACGTCACACGATTTAAAATTCATCCGAACTTTCACTAAACGTCCAAAAATTCAAAACTTATTTAGAAACTATAAACTTTAACATTAACCATTGTCCTTTAATTATACTTTATCAGATGAATCCGGAGTTTTTCGGTCATTCGGAGGAAACACTGTTTTAAGTTGTTGCGCGCGCTGTTGGCACGCTTTCCCAAACTAACTTAATTCCATCAAATATTTCTAGAAATCATATTTCCTAACTCAATACACCATTTATAACTCATTTTTGAAACCTAGAGCTCAAAACTCAATCGGCACGTTTTACGGTGCAATCGTATCACAGTATTTTTACATGGTAAAAATAATATTCACTGTTTTTCCTGAAACTTGCCTATCCACTCAATTTTTCGTTCTGAATCCATTTCCAGGGTTATTTTATCATCTGAGACCTTTCACTCAATTTTTATCTTCCTAGGGTTGCGTGTTGGCTAATTACCGTTTTGCCCTTTCTTTGCATTTGGCATTATACTCAAGATTTTCACTAATCCCACTCTTTAATTCTCATTTAATATTTTAATATTTAGTCTTAGAAATGCGAGGTGTTATATTCACCCCTCCTTTTAGAATTTTGTCCGCAAAATTAACTCATACTCATCCGCTAACTCAGGACACAGCCGGAGAATCTCATCCTCCCCGTTCCCAAATAGCATCCTCAGGTGTGTATTTTTACCATATTACTTTCATCACAATCATGATCTCCTTTTTATGATACTCATTATCCTTTGATCCTTCACAGTTGCTCGTCTCTTATGGTTCTGTGACCCTTTAGTTCACAATACTCTAAACTTTCTCTGGTTTACCGTTTCACTTCCACTGATTTTTAGGTAATAACATAATTTTATTACGGATTTGTCGGTATAAATTCCCTTCATTCTTATCTCTATCTATCTTTCTGACCCCTAGTCGTTCTCAAAAGTCTCTAGTCATTTCCATACTAGGCTCTAACCGTTCTCATGTACATGCACTAGTTATTCCTGGAGTATTTCTAACTCCCGCTATTTGTCCGTGCTGTTTCAACAATATCCCACATCTCTTTTATCCCAGTCTTTTTCACTGATGTTACTAACCTTACCATTTCGTTGCTTTCTTGGCTTCCACCAAAGCACACTTTCTAGTTTCGAAGGCACTTTGTCGTATCCTATAATTCCGACTTACATTAAATTCTATACTCATATACTTTATTTTTCCTAGTCACGTGTCTTCACCTCTTCTTAGGTACTCACAACTATATCTTTCTCTTTGTGATACGAAACTAACAATACTCATAATAGTTTATATTTCCAATTAGCAATTTACGGTCCTTCAACCACAAACACACTCATGAATTTTTCCATTTACAAAATCATGTTCATAATTTACACTCATTGTTACTCTCTTTATTAACTTAACCATCTCAACTTTATCAACTCAATCAGCTCATATCCATAACTTAGACCTCTCACAGTCTAAACACAACACTCATCAATGACCTCCACTTCAAGGCCTCATGCTTAATATTTTCTCCCACTAACTATTTTCAACTTTCATTCCACTCCGATGTTGCAACTTTCAACCATATGTTCCACTTGTTTATACCACTTTTTCGTAATCATCGTCATTTAATCATGGATGTCAAACTCGAAACACTATTACCTTACACTTTGCTAACTTCCACCAAACACCATGGAGCGAATCAGTTTCCAAACCCATTTCACTATTAACTGATGGACCACTCAAAATGCCATATCTTTCACATACAAGTCCCATCCTACAGGAATCTTCGAAACTTAATTATCAAGTCACATAAAACTAAATCCATCATTGCCACTACTTCTACAATTCACCATAAGTGGCACATGCAATTATATAACACTCCTCAATCCACTCTATCGGTAAAGCCAAGCTATCCACTTTTAGGTAACCAATTTCAATTCCAGTTTCCAACTATCATTACATATTCGTACTTGACTCCATTACAATTGACCTTTCATTAAGGTTAATAAGTCACCGTTTTAACCTGAACTCTTGATTATCACTAGCCTTCCTAGAAGGACACTCATTCAATCTGTCAACATCAATCAAGCTATTATTTCTTTCATCATAAGGCGAGAACTCCAACAACTTACTACCTCACTTGGAGCCGAAATTATTTCATCAGGCTTACTTTACACCCACAATAGTGCTTCACTATCACCCTTCGAAATTCTTACACACTATGCCTCACCTCTTATATCCAAATCTGACATACTATTGTCCATTTACAA
This sequence comes from Gastrolobium villosum, assembly GCA_032173675.1. Taxonomy (NCBI): domain Eukaryota; kingdom Viridiplantae; phylum Streptophyta; class Magnoliopsida; order Fabales; family Fabaceae; genus Gastrolobium; species Gastrolobium villosum. Next base: position 22,899 of record JAVKPL010010323.1, on the reverse strand, counting down.
ATATATGACCTCACATTTTGCGTTAATCACATGGAAAAACTCTCTCAATACAGTGGGTAACAACATTCACAGGTTTAACCCCTCGAGCTCTTACTGTCGTAAGGGCCCCAGATGTAATGACCCACCGATCAAAGAATCCACCCATATGATCCATGCCGTAATAATAACTTACCACCAGTTGTCCCTATTCTAGGGGCATCCCCCATATGTTTCGTATTTGTGCATTTATCTCAATTAGCTATATTACATTAACAGTTACACCAATGCGGAACACTTCCTCGTCTCACATTACTCTTATAGGCTAATAATAGTCTCCGGGAACATAATCCACACGGTGGTTATAACACCTCGTAAAATTGAATATGAGTTTATATGATATAATGTGGGTTAAAAGGGAAGGATTAGTGAAAATCTTGAAATTGGGGTCAAAATGTGTACCAAGGGCAAAATGGTAAATTGCCAAAAACGTAAACCGAAGCATGACAAATTGAGTAGGAGATCTCAAATGATAAAAATAATGCCGGAAATGGATCCAGGATGAAAAATTGAGTGAACAGGCAAGTTTCGAAAATTTTGATGAATAGTGATTTTCCCGGTGTAAAAATACTGCGGTATAATTGTACCGATAGGAGTGAAATTTTTATGAGTATTTTGAGGAAATAAAAATATGTCATGAACCAGAAAAATATGTAGATTGTGAATTTGTGATTGGAAATGGGTGAGGGATTAAAGTTAAATCGCGTGTGGGACCCGCTCCCACCAAACCACTTAAGTTATCCCCTCTTTTCTTTCCCTCCCACGCGACCCTCTTTCTCTCTCTCTCTCTCCCTCTCTCTTTTCTTTGTTCTTCTTCCCTCTTCAGCGTGTGTTTCCTCCATGGAAGCTTGGGCAAGAAATTTTCTTGCCCATTTTCCACACTTTTGAGCCACCAAATCAATAAAGTTCCAACACCAAAGTTATTTGTAGTGAGGATGTGAGTATATTACCCTTCTTTAGAGAGTCATGAAAGTGAGTGTGTGATGAGTGAAAGTAAACTGGCCTTTGAAGGCCGATGCATGTAAGGTGTAAAACAAAAATTTTACTGCGGAACATACATGCACACATAGGTTCATGCTTTAAGACAGCATGATGTTACCTTGTTTTTGGCCTGATCAGTCAGGGAGATCAGATGTCAGGCTTGAAGGGTTCAAACCCTCTAATGGTGATCCACACCACCGTTCGTCAATGATGCAAGAACCCTTTCTTGAAAGCCACCAGATGAACACCACAATGAGGCTTGCTATGCGCACAAGTGGTGAAGGTGGAGGCTAGGTATTCTGTTTGGAAAGGTGTACTGAGCTACCCTACAGAATGGTGCATAGATGGAGGAGAGTTGGCTAGGTTTTTCACAAAAACCCTAAGGTGAGGAACAAGTCATATTTATGCGCACACTTGGAGAGGAGGGAATTCAATCATTCAAAATGAAAAACAAACTTTCAAACTTCTTTGAAAGTTGCGCATGGAACAATGTGATAAGGTGGAGCTGTTGCAAAACTAACTTTTCCAACAACCTCCAATCTTATCCACATGATATTAAATTCAAAATAATTTAAACTTAAATTCATAAACTATCATATAGTATATAGTTCTCATGCGCATAATTCAGCCCTAGAAGGGGTCCAAATACATTGAGTAGTTGCATTCAAAATTTGAATCAACTCACCCACTGATTCCCTCAACCACCAAATCTGAATGGAGGTTTGTTTTAAGTGATAAGATAACACTCTTATCACCTAAAAGTTGCGCACCAAACAGCCAAGGGAGTGCCTCCAAAGATGCTTCTTCATCCAAGGAATATGCTCCAATAAGATCCTGTCTTATCCTTTTGTTATGAAACAACTTTTCAAAACCAATTCAAATTCAAATTCAAACACTTGAATTCAAACGTTCAAACATTCAAATTCAAAATTCCAAATTCAAAATTTCAAATTTCAAATTCAAAATTCAAATTTCAAAATTCAAATTCAAATTTCAAAATTTCAAATTTCAAATTTCAAATTTCAAATTTCAAAAAAATTCGAATTTCGAAATTTAAATTCTAAATTCAAATTTCAAAATTCAAATTTCAAATTCAAAATTAGAAATTCAAATATTTGATTATTAATTTAACTAATTAAATTAATTAGTAATGGCTTGGACTATCCAAGCCCATTACTAAACTCCATGCACCACCCACCCATTTAGGTGGGCTTCCAAACAGCTTCTTGGGCTAATAACATTATTAGGCCCAATACCTTTAAAGCTAGTCCATCATGACTACAAGGTGTTAGTGTGTGACCCATTAGGTCCAACTTAGCTTCTGACATAACTGGGCTTGGGCCCAACAAGCCCACAACCCAATTAATGACAACACAGAGCACTAGCAATGCTTTGTTGCCCCAGAACTAGTCAGATTAATGACTTGATCAACCTATTGCACATATTTCGTTACCGTATGTATTTCCCTTCGTCTCGGTTATCTTCCCATTAACCTAGGGTAAGGAAATGTATCAACCCCTGCGATTTAGGCTAAGCTTTATTCGAAATAGGGAATCTTCAATTTACTGACTCTAAAGGCAGATCATCTCATGATCTCTTTTACTATGCATAGATTCCCGAGTCCCTGTAAATGTCATCCCGATCTTCCGGTTTACAGATAACCTAATCTCTCACAGAGATTTGACGAATTCCTTCAGCTTATTACCCTAGCCCTGTGCCCTTTAAGGACACGCCCAACAGTATACCTATGAGTCTCCATGTTTCAGGCAGACGAGGTATACAATCAAAACATGCCTTCAAGAACACAGTCTAGGTAATAACTTCTGGTCTAAGGAAAGACATACCCAAACATAAAGAGATTACTCTAATGACACTATCTGTGAGATTTCCTCATAGAGTCTCTTTTTGGGTCTGTTCAGTGCGAGCTATACTCTTATAGATCCACCCACGACTTTAGCTAAGATATCTCCATATCTGCAGCTCATGAGGTCTTTACCTTGTATCCATATACAAGTAGATAAGTCGTACTAGTCTTTACTCGAGATCACTGATCCCCAAACTCAGTGTCTCTAGACTATGGCAAAATGATTTGTAATGTGACTGTATGTAAGCATTGGTGCAGTCACCTAAAAACTACGTCGTTTTGGGTGGGATAAAGGAAGTTCGCATTTAAAATTAATTATAGAAAATAAAGATATTATATTTATTTCCAACTTTGTATGGTTATGATTCCCCAAATTTAAAATTTTATATTTATTTTCTACCTTTGTATGGTTATGATTCCCCATATTTAATGTTTTATATTTATTTCCACCTTTGTATGGTTATTATTCCCCATATTTAATGCTTTTACATTATAAAACGACGTAGTTTTATATGACTGCACCAATCCTTAGGTGCAGTCACTTTACATCCGCTAAACCCTGGAACATATAATTAGGAATAGACATGCAATATCCTTGAATCCTCATGATCGTGATCTCATCACAGATACTCAAGAGATACCTGTTCTATTCTAAGGGGTTTATCCAGTTCGTTCATATAATATTAACAGTAATATCGAGACACAATATGAAACTGAATAAATAGTGCTTTCATTTATTTGCGACAAACAAAGTTCTACATCTAGTGTCCTTTATTTAATCAAAAGATTGTCTCTAGGACACCCATATGCTAACAATGAGATCGTTTTTCCACCCCCTTGTGCGAATTTGTGGAGTTTTGGGGGCCATTGGTGGTGCTTTGGCTTGGATGGACCCTTGATCTTCAACCATTGGAGCCTTAGGAAGCTATTGGTTGTAAGTATTCCTAGTTTCATGGAGTTTTTGTGGAAATCATAAAATGGGTTTTGTGTGAAGTTGTGTTGGATGATTTGTGTAGTTAGAGAGCTCAAATGGAAAATGTGCATTAGATGATTATGTCTTAGAATGATGTATTTGAGCTAGAAATGCAATAAAAATTATTGGTGAAAAATGCTCATAACTTAGGATTTTTGCATGATTCCTAGGATTTGTGAAAATTGAATTGTGTAAGAAATGGATTGATGAGTAATTGTATGATGTTGTAATATGATTATATGATGAGTATGAGTGTTGAATTGGATTGAATATCCCTAAATTGATGGGCATGAGTAATTCGACCTATTGAGGTAATGGTTGGTTGATGATGTAAAATTGAAGTGTATGTGAATAACTATGAATTGGTGAGTAGTGAGGGGTAATGTAATTGAAATGGACAAATTATTAGTTGTGTGCTATTGGGCCTAAGTGAATCTAATTGATGATGAATTGTGTAAATGAGTGGTTGGCATGGAAAGTGATTGATGATCATGTTGTTGATCGTATAGGTTGCCTCTCACGGACACTATGGAAGCGGATTAAGCTTGGAGCTTACGTATAGAGCATTGGCTAGGAGTTGAGGTAAACCTTTGGAACTCGGGTTTAGTCCCTTGTGTGCTCCACCACGCCTAGTGGAAGGTTGTGGTTGGAATTTGTGATGTTGAACATTGTATGAATATGTATGTTCATGCATTATTGCTTGATTGTGTGACATGCTTGGAGCATGTTGTGTGTGAATTGTTTGATCTCTGGCCAGTAGATGTGTGCTGGTTTGGACTTTCGCTGGATAATTCCGATGGGGATTCCAGTCGGGTTTTGCAGTGGGGCCGACTCTGGGAGCGGTACCAGGATGATCCAAACGTGGGACTTCCGCTGGATAGGGCTCATGAGGAGTTCCATTTGGGTTTTGCCATGGGGTCGTCTCAACCATGGGAGAGGCACCAGGAAGATTCCGGGAGTTATACGATGGGGTCCTTGAACGTAATCCAGCTGTGGATGTTCTTGGATTGTGCCCAGTTGTTGTGATATTGTATGTCATGCATTTCATACCTTGTTATATGTTGCACATTGAGTGAGCCATGGGGTGGAGTGATCCTCTAGTACCCTTGGTTTACTGAGATATATTTGTATATCTCACCCCGCATTTGGGGACATCATTTCAGGTTAGGTTGAGCCTGGAAGAGTGGAGCATGAGGTGCATATGGAAGGCATCGCATGTTAGAGGATTTAATTGGGGACATTTAGAATAGGATGTTATGTTTTGAATTGAGGCCATGAACTTGTGCATGTTGAAAATGCCATGTTTTGTATATTCATGTATAGATGTAAGTCTTTCAAGATTGAGGTATAATTGTACCCCTGATGTATAAGTATATTATGTGTGAGCATGAGATCTTTCCATAGCCACCTATGATGTATTGGAAGTATGTGAATGTGATGTAAAAGGCTCTAAGCCTAATTTATGAATTGATTAGTTGGATGGTTAATAAGAGCATGAAATAGAACTTTGGTGATTGAAACATAATGAATATTATGCATGTAACTGGACTATGATGGGTTGTAAGTGCCTCAAGGCGTTGTTGGTCCTTGTGTGTGCCACCCATTTGATTTTATATACCTTACGTATTTAGGTTGCATTGGCAAATTGGGAAATGTTGGAAAAACAAACAAAGTGCTGCCCAATTTTCGTTCCTTATTTGATGGAATTGGACCTCTTGGCCTTCTTGGAAGTTAGAGATCTTTCTCTTAACTTTCCAATGAGACCAAGATTGTGTAAATCGGAGTTGTATAACTCAAGTTATGGGCAGAACACCATAGGTAGGTCAGATTACCTGTTTTGGGGTACTCAGCCCCTGTACTTGGCGTTGTGGGCGCCAATCTGACGCTGTGGGCGCCGTTGCCACTGTCTACTGACGCTGTGGGCGCGGGAATGGCGCTGTCAGCGTGGGGGTCCTGCTGTTTCAGAACCCATTTTCTGAAATGTCATATCTTGGGCTACGGTACTCCAAATTGGGTGCGGTTTGAACCCACGCGTAGCTAACGATGAAATCTATAACATACTAAGAAATGAGAAGCATTTGATAGGTTTAAAATTGTTGGAGTAAATAAAATGGTTAAGATATTTAGTGTTAAAAATGGATAGAATAAGTTTGTAGCCTTGTTGGTTTATGGGAACCACTTGGCAACCTTTAAACAAAAGGGTGTATGGTATTAGGCTTTGGTATTAATTATTCCGCATAAAGTGTTGGGTTATGATCACAGTTATTTTATTGGAGTAAACGATGTTAAAAAGGAAAAAGTTTACCCGTATTTGATAAATGAACCGCTGTGATTGTAACTGCGCTTAATATCATAATTAATGATAACAACACCGGTGAACAACGGGCTGTTACATTTTATGGTATCAGAGTAGTTTCTTAGGGAACTCTGAATGTCGTAAGATTGTGGTGAGTGTTGTATATGTAACATCCCGCATAATTAGTAAAATACATACGTACTATATATTATAGGTGCATGTGTAGAATTCGGATTTATGGTGTAGGTTTGATGGCTTGTGAATTGTTTGATCTTTATCCTTGGATAAGACTAAGGTAATTAATTAAATTAAATCATAGGAGGATAAATATGTAGACATGTGAATTTAATCATATGAGTAATGTGAGTGTGTGTTAGAAGGCTTTAGTGTTTTTTTGGACTTTGGAAGTGGGCTAGTGTGTGTGTGGACTTATCACTTTTGGACTTATGTGATTGGATTCTTTGTGTGTGTGGCCAATGGCCCAAGGATGGCTTTTGGATCAAGCTAGTTCAGCCCAAGGTTGTGTCCACCCTTATCTCCCCTAAGCCTTGTCCAACTAGGGAGTCTTGTGTATCAAGGAACAACCACTTGGCTAGGTGTATCATTCCACTCTTTTCTTGCGCACAAAAGGATGGATAGGACTTAGAAAAATCTGCCTACCTTTCTCTTGTTTGACCGCCACTTCACCTTGCTTTTGCATCTCTTGGATTCAATTTTATTGCATGAAAGACACATGTACCATTTAGCATGATATTAGGCTGCATCTTCCTTCATTTTGGCGCACATGGAGGGGTCTTGGTGCAGATTTTTTTTATGACACAAATCTGACTTGAGTGTTGACCAAGTGAACCACCTTACACCTTCCATCATGAGGCTGAATTGTGCAGATTTTTGCATGCTTTAGGCAGTCCATCATGAGCCAAATCTCCCCCTTTCTTCCACATGCAACCAAAGAAGGATTTTGGGCTGCACCTCCCTCATCATTGCGCACAAGGACTGCATCAATGCAGATTTTTGGGCTGCCACATTGTTGTCTTGCATGTTGACTTAGTAAACCTCCTTGCATGTGCATAGAGTAACTTAGAAGCAAACCCTTTGCTTGTTCAGCCCTAGTGTGCAGCCCCACCTCTTCAAGAAACCAGATTTTTGTCATAATGTCCATCATTGCAACCTCCTCCCTTCTTCCTTTATTTATGCGCACAAGAGGGGGCTGTCCCCATTCACTTGTGCAACCAACTCCTTTCCCCTCTCCCTCACACTCTAGCTGAACATTGCAAGAACCTTAGGAGGAAGAAAGACCAAGCCAACTCCCTCCTTCCCTCACCTTAAAACCGTGGCCTAGACACAAGTGGAGTGTGAGTTTCTCCTCTTTTCCTCTCACTGTCCAGTCTTGTTCCTCAAACTTGAAGCTGTCCTAGTGTGTTTCTCCTCACCATTGTGTGCGCATAGATCCTCTCTTGGGAGGGTGGACTTGTTGTGAAGTAGAGCTAGAAAGGGTGTGGTGAAGTGTGTGCTACAAGAGGTAAGCCTTGAACTTAGACCTCTTTCATTGTGTAACCATGTGTGTGTGCTTGAATGTCTCCTTGATTATGTGTGGTCTTGGATTCAAGTATGAGCATGATAAAATTAGAATGGTGGAGCTATTTCATGGTGAATTGTATGCATAAAAGTCTCATGGTCATGCTTAAGATATATGCCACTGTTTTTGTATGAATATGCCACTGTTTGGAGGGATATAGATGCCACTGTTCTGTATGCAAATGCCACTGTTTTCCTATGAATGTGCCACTGTTTTGAAGATGAAATGCTCACTGTTTCGGTTCCTCAAAATCACCATTCAAATGCCACTGTTTCTGCACATTTATGCCACTGTTTCTGCACATTATATGCCACTGTTTCTGCACATTATATGCCACTGTTTCTGCACATTTATGCCACTGTCTTGATGTTCAAAAATCCCTCGTCATGCCACTGTTTTGATGCATAAAAACACTCACTATTTTAGCCATCATACGCCACTGTTTTATGCATAAAATGCTCACTGTTTTAGTCCATAATATGCCACTGTTTTATGCATAAAATGCCACTGTTTTAGTCCATAATATGCCACTGTTTTATGCATAAAATGCCACTGTTTTAGTCCATAATATGCCACTGTTTTATGCATAAAATGCCACTGTTTTAGTCCATAACATGCCACTGTTTCAATGTCCAAAAACCATGAGTTATGCCACTGTTTTAATGCTCAAAAATGTACCATTCGTGCCACTGTTTTAAACGTTCAAATGCCACTGTTTGATGCCACTGTTCTGCCACTGTTTTGAGGTCCAAGATGTCACTGTTTCTGTTTTAAAACGTTCACTGTTTCTGCTGTAAAACGTCACTGTTTCTGCCCACTGTTTTTAAGGAAACTACCACTGTTTTCTGTTCACTGTCTTAAAAGAACAACTCACTGTTTCTGCTCACTGTTTTAAGCACAAACGTCACTGTTTTCTGCTGTAAAAACGCTGTTGTATGCTCACTGCTTTGCTGCTGTAAACACTGCTGTATGGTCACTGTTTTCCACTGTAAAACACCGCTGTATGCTCACTGTTTTGCTGCTGTAAGACACTGCTGTGTGCTCACTGTTTCTGCTGTAAATAGCCACTGTAAATGATTGGTTGTAATTGATTTAGGTGCGCTTAAGAAGTGAGATACTTCGCTGCTGTTTGGTAATATTTAAGGCACACAAAGGTAAGTGTCAGGCGATATTGCCTAATGTGACTATTGACTACTGGTATAAAATTGTGACATGATGCTCCATATGCCGTAAAAATATTATGTTCCATTATGATGAAAGGAAACTGCCAAAAATGTGCCGTGATAGCTATATGATTATGAGGTAAAGACGTTATGTGGCAGCATAACGCATATGAAAGGTATATAAACATGCACCTTACATCATACCGCATTTTTGTACGTTTTGTGTGTGAAAGCATAGCATGGCATGCATGTACCAAGAGCATATAGGTCTTGCTTTTTAGAATAGTTATGTACAGGACCATGTGTTTTGAGCAAGCATCATATAGGCATCCCCAAGGTACCGGGGTATGGGACACTTGGCATCAGTCCGCATAGGCCCACAGTTGGAATCCACATGGAGCTCAGGTGCCAAGGGATATTTGATTCCACTGTGAAGTGCGTGCACGACGGTGCTAAAAGCGCAAAGGAAAGGCGTTATATACGCAATATATGAATATGATGAAAAGGAAAAAGGAAAAGGAACAAGGATATGTTGAAGTGACTGTTTATGATTTTGTGCCTAGTTAATACTGTTATATTACTGGTTTTGTTGCCACACTACTGGGATTATTCTCACCCCTTCGGGGCTGCTATTTTCCTAAATGGCAGGAGGACGTAAAAGCTTTTGAAGAAGTGAAGTTGCTGTTGCTTGCTGATGCATGGATATTTGCACCTTACGGGTGGTGTTTTTATGAGCAAACGAACTCGGATTTACTATTATTTTATATGCACGCGAAGCCCCAAACGTGCTCTTTCTAAATCACTTGAAATATTTTTTATCGCCCACACAGAAGTTATAAGAACTATTGAAATGCCTTACGGATTTGCATACTGCTATGAGATTCTTTGTTAGCTCATGTGACGTTAACGACTCTAATTCCGCTTAGCAAACGACTCTCTTGGATGCATACAAGGGAGGGCGTTACACTAATTGGTATCAGAGCAGTTTGGTCCATGGATTTGCTTGTGATTGATTGTATTGATTGTTGATTGTGTTTATCTGCTGATTGACTGCCTAAATGTGCTATAGCTTAAGTATATATTGACTAGGATAGTTAGATTGTTTAGACTGTTCTGTGATAAGACACGGATGCATAGCTAACTTGTCCGAATTGAACTCGAGTACCTACTTGAGACTGCTGCCATGAATAACTTGCGGTGAGCCTGATCAACTCATTTCCTGATATTGTGAGTGCAGAATCATGGCAGGTGGTCGCGGTTCAACTCGGGGAAGGTCTGGCGATGCGGAAGAGGATCTTATCACTACCATTGGGGGACTGGCAACGTTTATCCAGAATATGAGCCAAGAATGGCGCGACCATAGGCAACAGAATCAGAACCAACCCCCACTGCATGAAAATGCAGAAGAAATTGCCCGTCGGAGGTTGAAAGACTTCCGCAACTTCCAACCACCTACCTTTGAGGGTGAAGACAACCCTGAGGCTGCAGCAAAGTGGCTGCAGATGATCGAGCATATTTTCGAGCGCATGGCATGCCCAGAAGCGCAGAAGACTGATTACGCGTCGTACCAGCTGATGGGAGAAGCTTTAACATGGTGGACTGGTGAGAGGGCTCTGCTGAGAGCTCAGGACGTTGAACTGACGTGGGCCGTATTCAGACAAGTATTTTTGGATAAGTATTTTCCTAAGGCAATGAGAAGAATGAAGCACACTGAACTGCTGTCACTCAGGCAGGATAACATGACGGTTAATGAGTACATTGCAAAATTTGGGCAGCTGATCGAGTACGCCAACTTTGATCGGAACATTTACGACGAAGAATGGCAGGTGGAGAAGTTCGAAAGCGGATTACATCCGGAGATCCGTAAGCTCATTTTGACCACGGCTAATCGTACACTTCCGGAACTCATCAACCAGAGTCGTCAGGCAGAAGGAATCATTAATGAGGCCAAGAACTTGAACAAGCCACCAACACAATTCCACGGAGGAAACCGAGCAGGCAGATTCTTCAGGACGGCACCTGGTAGGGGTCGAGGCAGAGGTACGCAGTTGCAGGCGCGGCCTGGAAACTTTAAGAGAAGCTTTACGGTGGGTCAATCATCGACTGGACGACAGGGCGCGACTGTTTGTGCTACATGTGGAAAGAACCACTTTGGAGTTTGTCGCAAGAACAACAATGCATGTTTCAGATGTGGCCAGCAAGGACATTTTGCTTACAAATGCCCCCAGAACGCTGACCAACAGCCTACGCAAGCACGGGTGTTCACATTGGATGCAAATGAAGCACAGAAGTTTCCCAACCTGATCAAAGGTAATGTCACTTTAAATGGTCACCCAATTTCTGTTATCTTTGATTCTGGAGCGTCTGGCTCTTTTATGGCAAAGCATACCGCTATGAGAATAGGCATCACCCCAACCCCGTTACCTTATGAGTTACACATCAGCACACCTACTGGAGGATCGTGCACAGCCTCAGAGATCTGCAGAGGTGTTACCTTGCAGTATGAAGGGAACGTATACAGTTAACTTGGTGGTCCTGCCGGTATTCAACTTCGATGTGATTATTGGTATGGACTGGTTGACGGAAAACGGGATAACTTTGGATTGTCGAGCGGGGAAAGTCATTGTTCCTGCGAAGGATGGTAATTCTCAACCTTTCTCTCTCATTTCTTTATTGCAAGTTAGAAAAGAGCTCCGCAAGGGAGCAGCAGGATATCTTTTGTCGATCGAGGCTGAGACCTCGGTTGACAATCAAATTCAGAATGTACCGGTAGTTAGAGAATTCGAGGAGGTATTCCCGGATGAAATACCTCGATTGCCTCCTCATAGGGAAATAGAATTTTCTATCGAACTTGTTCCTGGAGTTGGACCAATCTCCATTGCCCCGTATCGTATGGCGCCGTTGGAACTGCGAGAGTTGAAGAAGCAGATAGAAGAGCTTTTGGCCAAGGAATTCATCAGACCGAGTACCTCCCCATGGGGTGCTCCAGCCATCTTGATTAAGAAGAAGGATGGAAGTTTACGTCTGTGTGTAGATTACCGCCAGCTGAACAAAGTAACGGTGAAGAATAAGTATCCGCTACCGAGGATCGACGATTTGATGGACCAGCTGAGAGGAGCCAGAGTCTTTTCCAAGATAGATTTACGATCGGGATACCATCAGATCCGGGTCAAACCGGAGGATATTCCGAAAACCGCTTTTAGGACTCGTTATGGGCACTACGAATATCAGGTGATCCCATTCGGACTTACGAATGCTCCAGCGGTATTCATGGACTACATGAACCGCATCTTCCGCCCATTTCTTGATCAGTTCGTTATTGTGTTTATCGACGATATCCTGATTTACTCAGCTAATGAAGAGCTGCACGCGGAACATCTGAGGATTGTCTTGCAAATCTTGAAGGAGAAGCAGTTGTACGCGAAATGGTCGAAGTGCGAGTTTTGGCTTAAAGAGGTCCAGTTTCTGGGCCATGTCATTTCATCGGAAGGTATCGCGGTGGACCCCAGCAAAGTTGAAGCTGTCATGAATTGGGAACGACCCAAGACTGTCACCGAAGTAAGATGTTTCTTAGGTCTTGCTGGATACTATCGAAGGTTCATCCAGAACTTCTCTCAGATAGTGCAACCTCTTACCCGTCTCACTCGGAAGGACAAGCCTTTTGAGTGGACTGAAGCTTGTGAAGAATGTTTCTTGGAACTAAAGAGCAGACTGACAAGTGCTCCCGTACTCACGATTCCGGATCCTACTCGAAAGTTCGAAGTATACTGCGATGCGTCGCTGAAAGGACTTGGATGCGTGTTGATGCAGGATCGTATGGCGGTAGCTTACGCATCTCGACAACTAAAGCCTCACGAAGAAAATTATCCTACGCACGATTTGGAGTTAGCAGCTATTGTGTTCTCACTTAAAATTTGGAGGCACCATTTGTATGGTTCGCAGTTTGACGTATTCAGCGATCATAAGAGTTTGAAGTACTTATTCGACCAGAAGGAGCTGAATATGCGGCAACGACGGTGGATGGAATTTCTGAAGGACTATGATTTTGAACTTAAATACCACCCAGGAAAGGCAAACGTGGTAGCTGACGCCCTGAGTAGGAAGACACTGCACACTGCAACTCTGATGATGGAAGAGCTGAAATTGTTTGAGGCCTTTCAAGACTTGAACTTATCGGTAGACGAGAGAGGGAATAGCATAAGACTGGGAAATATAAAGGTGGAGAATGAATTGATCAGAAGAATTAAGGAGGCTCAGAAAGATGAAGAGTTAGTCCGTGATTTGGTTAGCAGCCAAGATGTTGTAAAGGATGAGAATGATGTTTGGAGATTTCAAGGACGGCTGGTTGTGCCGAATGAAGTGTTGAAGCAAGAAGTTTTACAGGAGGCTCACAAGGGTAAGTATGCTGTTCATCCTGGATCTACGAAGATGTACCATGATTTGAAGACCTCGTTTTGGTGGCCGGGTATGAAGCGTGATATTGCGGAGTATGTATCTCGATGCTTAACATGTCAGAAGGTGAAGTACGAACATCAGAAACCCTCGGGACTTCTTCAACCTTTGGAGATTCCCGAATGGAAGTGGGACAGTATTGCGATGGATTTTGTAGTTGGACTTCCTCGGACGCGAGAAGGATATGATTCTATCTTGGTGATTGTTGATCGTTTAACGAAGTCAGCTCATTTCTTGCGTGTTAGAACCACGTATGATACAGAGAGGCTTGCCAGAATTTATCTGCAGGAGATTGTAAAGCTGCATGGAGTTCCTACGAGTATTGTCAGTGATCGTGATCCCAAGTTTACATCTAAGTTCTGGGAATCTTTTCAAAAAGCATTAGGGACCCAATTGAGGTTGAGCACTGCTTACCATCCGCAGACCGATGGTCAAACGGAACGCACCATTCAAGCGTTGGAGGACATGTTGCGAGCATGTGTTTTGGAGTTAGGAGGCAGCTGGGAGAATTATCTTTCTTTGATTGAGTTCGCTTACAACAACAGTTACCACTCCAGCATTCAGATGGCACCGTATGAAGCTTTGTATGGGAGAAAATGCAGATCCCCTTTATGCTGGACTGAAGTGGGTGAGCGAAGTATGTTAGGACCCGATCTAATTCTAGAGACATCCGAACAAGTAAAGAAGATTCGAGAAAATATGCAGAGGGCTCAGGCCAGACAGAAGAGTTATTACGACAAGCGTCATAAGCCTCTATCTTTCGAAATCGGAGACCATGTATTTTTGAGAATCACTCCTACATCGGGACTCGGAAGGAGAATGGGAGTAAAGAAGTTAAGTCCACGGTACTTAGGACCGTATCTGATTATGGACCGGATTGGAGAGTCTGCATACCGGTTGGCCTTACCACCCAATCTGTCAGGAATTCACAATGTATTTCATGTGTCGCAGCTACGGAGGTATCTCTCTGATCCATCTCACGTATTACAGCCGGAAGAAGTGGAACTAAAGGAAAATCTGACTTATCAAGTGCAACCGTTCCAAATTCTTGAAAGATCCGTCAAGCGACTCCGTTCTAAAGAGATTCCGTTGGTGAAAGTAATGTGGAACAACAGATCGGAAGCTGAAGCCACTTGGGAGCGCGAGGACGACATTCAGAAATGCTACCCAGAACTGTTTAGCTCTTAAGTAAGTTTATTTTGCGGACAAAATTCCTATTTGGTGGGGAGAGTGTAACATCCCGCATAATTAGTAAAATACATACGTACTATATATTATAGGTGCATGTGTAGAATTCGGATTTATGGTGTAGGTTTGATGGCTTGCGAATTGTTTGATCTTTATCCTTGGATAAGACTAAGGTAATTAATTAAATTAAATCATAGGAGGATAAATATGTAGACATGTGAATTTAATCATATGAGTAATGTGAGTGTGTGTTAGAAGGCTTTAGTGTTTTTTTGGACTTTGGAAGTGGGCTAGTGTGTGTGTGGACTTATCACTTTTGGACTTATGTGATTGGATTCTTTGTGTGTGTGGCCAATGGCCCAAGGATGGCTTTTGGATCAAGCTAGTTCAGCCCAAGGTTGTGTCCACCCTTATCTCCCCTAAGCCTTGTCCAACTAGGGAGTCTTGTGTATCAAGGAACAACCACTTGGCTAGGTGTATCATTCCACTCTTTTCTTGCGCACAAAAGGATGGATAGGACTTAGAAAAATCTGCCTACCTTTCTCTTGTTTGACCGCCACTTCACCTTGCTTTTGCATCTCTTGGATTCAATTTTATTGCATGAAAGACACATGTACCATTTAGCATGATATTAGGCTGCATCTTCCTTCATTTTGGCGCACATGGAGGGGTCTTGGTGCAGATTTTTTTTATGACACAAATCTGACTTGAGTGTTGACCAAGTGAACCACCTTACACCTTCCATCATGAGGCTGAATTGTGCAGATTTTTGCATGCTTTAGGCAGTCCATCATGAGCCAAATCTCCCCCTTTCTTCCACATGCAACCAAAGAAGGATTTTGGGCTGCACCTCCCTCATCATTGCGCACAAGGACTGCATCAATGCAGATTTTTGGGCTGCCACATTGTTGTCTTGCATGTTGACTTAGTAAACCTCCTTGCATGTGCATAGAGTAACTTAGAAGCAAACCCTTTGCTTGTTCAGCCCTAGTGTGCAGCCCCACCTCTTCAAGAAACCAGATTTTTGTCATAATGTCCATCATTGCAACCTCCTCCCTTCTTCCTTTATTTATGCGCACAAGAGGGGGCTGTCCCCATTCACTTGTGCAGCCAACTCCTTTCCCCTCTCCCTCACACTCTAGCTGAACATTGCAAGAACCTTAGGAGGAAGAAAGACCAAGCCAACTCCCTCCTTCCCTCACCTTAAAACCGTGGCCTAGACACAAGTGGAGTGTGAGTTTCTCCTCTTTTCCTCTCACTGTCCAGTCTTGTTCCTCAAACTTGAAGCTGTCCTAGTGTGTTTCTCCTCACCATTGTGTGCGCATAGATCCTCTCTTGGGAGGGTGGACTTGTTGTGAAGTAGAGCTAGAAAGGGTGTGGTGAAGTGTGTGCTACAAGAGGTAAGCCTTGAACTTAGACCTCTTTCATTGTGTAACCATGTGTGTGTGCTTGAATGTCTCCTTGATTATGTGTGGTCTTGGATTCAAGTATGAGCATGATAAAATTAGAATGGTGGAGCTATTTCATGGTGAATTGTATGCATAAAAGTCTCATGGTCATGCTTAAGATATATGCCACTGTTTTTGTATGAATATGCCACTGTTTGGAGGGATATAGATGCCACTGTTCTGTATGCAAATGCCACTGTTTTCCTATGAATGTGCCACTGTTTTGAAGATGAAATGCTCACTGTTTCGGTTCCTCAAAATCACCATTCAAATGCCACTGTTTCTGCACATTATATGCCACTGTTTCTGCACATTATATGCCACTGTTTCTGCACATTTATGTTTCTGCACATTTATGCCACTGTCTTGATGTTCAAAAATCCCTCGTCATGCCACTGTTTTGATGCATAAAAACACTCACTGTTTTAGCCATCATACGCCACTGTTTTATGCATAAAATGCTCACTGTTTTAGTCCATAATATGCCACTGTTTTATGCATAAAATTCCACTGTTTTAGTCCATAATATGCCACTGTTTTATGCATAAAATGCCACTATTTTAGTCCATAACATGCCACTGTTTCAATGTCCAAAAACCATGAGTTATGCCACTGTTTTAATGCTCAAAAATGTACCATTCATGCCACTGTTTTGATGCATAAACATCACTACTCATGCCACTGTTTTGATGTTCAAATGCCACTGTTATGTCACTGTTTTAAACGTTCAAATGCCACTGTTTGATGCCACTGTTCTGCCACTGTTTTGAGGTCCAAGATGTCACTGTTTCTGTTTTAAAACGTTCACTGTTTCTGCTATAAAACATCACTGTTTCTGCCCACTATTTTTAAGGAAACTACCATTGTTTTCTGTTCACTGTCTTAAAAGAACAACTCACTGTTTCTGCTCACTGTTTTAAGCACAAACGTCACTGTTTTCTGTGTAAAAATGCTGCTGTATGCTCACTGCTTTGCTGCTGTAAACACTGCTGTATGGTCACTGTTTTCCACTGTAAAACACCGCTGTATGCTCACTGTTTTGCTGCTGTAAGACACTGCTGTGTGCTCACTGTTTCTGCTGTAAATAGCCACTGTAAATGATTGGTTGTAATTGATTTAGGTGCGCTTAAGAAGTGAGATACTTCGCTGCTGTTTGGTAATATTTAAGGCACACAAAGGTAAGTGTCAGGCGATATTGCCTAATGTGACTATTGACTACTGGTATAAAATTGTGACATGATGCTCCATATGCCGTAAAAATATTATGTTCCATTATGATGAAAGGAAACTGCCAAAAATGTGCCGTGATAGCTATATGATTATGAGCTAAAGACGTTATGTGGCAGCATAACGCATATGAAAGGTATATAAGCATGCACCTTACATCATACCGCATTTTTGTACGTTTTGTGTGTGAAAGCATAGCATGGCATGCATGTACCAAGAGCATATAGGTCTTGCTTTTTAGAATAGTTATGTACAGGACCATGTGTTTTGAGCAAGCATCATATAGGCATCCCCAAGGTACCGGGGTATGGGACACTTGGCATCAGTCCGCATAGGCCCACAGTTGGAATCCACATGGAGCTCAGGTGCCAAGGGATATTTGATTCCACTGTGAAGTGCGCGCACGACGGTGCTAAAAGCGCAAAGGAAAGGCGTTATATACGCAATATATGAATATGATGAAAAGGAAAAAGGAAAAGGAACAAGGATATGTTGAAGTGACTGTTTATGATTTTGTGCCTAGTTAATACTGTTATATTACTGGTTTTGTTGCCACACTACTGGGATTATTCTCACCCCTTCGGGGCTGCTATTTTCCTAAATGGCAGGAGGACATAAAAGCACATGAAGACGTGATGTTTTGCTGTTGATTGCTGATGCGTGGATTATCACTGTTGCTGTTTGTTTAATTGGATGACTGTAATGCTTAATATTTTGGTGCTCTTGGATGACTGTAGACTTTATCATCTCAATTTTATCTTGAACTTTTATGAACAGCGGCTATTTTGGAAAACGTTTGTGAAAAGAATTTAAGTGCTGAAATTTTTACAGTGCACCTTACGGGTGGTGTTTTTATGAGCAAACGAACTCGGATTTACTATTATTTTATATGCACGCGAAGCCCCAAACGTGCTCTTTCTAAATCACTTGAAATATTTTTTATTGCCCACACAGAAGTTATAAGAACTATTGAAATGCCTTACGGATTTGCATACTGCTATGAGATTCTTTGTTAGCTCATGTGACGTTAACGACTCTAATTCCGCTTAGCAAACGACTCTCTTGGATGCATACAAGGGAGGGCGTTACAGTATAGTTGTACGTAGACTGTTATTGAGTACTGCAGATGTGATTCCTTAGTTTGGGCCAGATCAACCCATTTCTTCGTTTTATATGTGTGGCCAGTATAAGATGCCTTCGTGACAACCCTGGAGCACCAATGCCAGTGCTTAGACTGAGGTCGTGATTGCAGTGTTTGTTGCTCCACGGACATAGATGTTGTTAGTGAATTTGAGGAAATTAAGGACTTAGTGAGAGTAATTGAGATAGTATGTTTAACTATTTTGGGTAGAATACTACCATAGTTGAATGTGTGGTCTTATGGTTAGTAAGTATGATTGAATTGAGTTGATATTATGATGATGATATTGGTGAATCTTCTCTAAATGCATGGGGAGTTAGAACAATTGAGTATATGTGGAATTAGTGGTGTAACTTTGACATGGTGGGGGATTGGAACCCCGATGAATTCGTGAGAATTTGAATATGTGTGCTTGTAAGTAAGCTTGGATACAGTAAGGTAAATAAGAAGGTTATAAGACCCTTGAGAAGGGCATACACTTGAATGAATTAAAATGTTTGGAAGTAGAAATAAATTGAATCTTCCAATTTGAATTGAGGAATTGTGAGGATCCTAAAAGAACTATGAAAATGATGTGTTGGATAATTCAATGTTGAAAAATGGGACTGTAGTCCATGATGATTTATTGTTGGCTGAATATAAGTGAAGAAATCGCCATGGATGGCATGAGAAAATTTTATTGAGTATGAGGGTCCATAATTTATTGATGGTTGGACTTGACAAATGTGATATGAGAAAGTATGACCAAATGTGGTATAGTAATGGTATTAATATGCTCCATAATGTTGAGTAGTTGTGATTTGCTTATGATGTGGCCTAATTATATGTGGGTATTGATGTATAGGATGGTAATTGAGAATGGCTCCTTGATAGAGAGATTCAGGAGGTATGTGACATAAGAAAATTGACCCCTAATAGTTGATCTTGGAAATTTCAAGGGTGATTATTGTATTTCGAAATGGCATAATGGCTAAGGGATTTGTGCAAGGGCTAATTAATAATACAAAATATGCATGATGGTTTGTGTATATATATATTGTGATAAAGATGGATAATGATCCTGTGATGGCTTAAGTGCCAGTATATATATAACTATGTGCTTGTGAAGGCCGGGGTGCCTATATATATATATATATATATATATATATATATATATATATATATATATCTATGTTTTAATGAATTAGTAAATTCTTTGGTAAAAGAACAATGATGTAAGTGAAATCCCCTATGATGGGAAGTGTTTGAAGAGATTGTCTCTTTGGAGTGTCATTGGACGCTCAATTTGGTATGGGATTCATGATGGAGTCCCGGTGTGCAAGTTATACCTTAGCACACATGTTGGTAATGAAGTGATAATTCAGATTATCCTGGGTTTTCCTTGTGGATTGAATCCTAAGAGGTGTTGCTCTTGGAAGTCCCAGGCGAGCACCGCTCGAAGTTGAGATGTATCTGGTGGTCCTGATGCGCTGAATTCATGGACTGGTAAGTGAGGGCACTGATGCTCTCCGACAAGTATACCGATCGCACAAGTAATAAAGTGATAAGAAAAGTTCGTCTCCACAGGGATTGGGATCTAATATCAATTAAACTTTTTCTCAAAGAATGGAAAAATTCAAATAGGGTTGTGACAAATATTGTCAAATTGATGGAAATTCAAATCTGAAAATAAAAGACTTATTTTTGTATTTTTGTTTTGAGAAATAAAACAATAAAAATGAAAATTGTTTTGTAAAAAGGATATGAGAAAAGCATTGTAGCCAGGGTTCATTCACCAAATGATCCCCGCTTTTTTACTCCGGATTGATTTACAATAATTATTTATATAATTACTTAGATAAATTATCATCTAAAAGATTTAATAGTTAACCCTCAATTCCTTGCAGGGTTAACCCTTTAATCCAATGAGAAACCCCAATTCCTTGCAATGTTTCTCATGGGATCAAGCAATGGGTGCGATAATTTAAGCATCTGCAATCATGTACACGTCTATTCCTAGCACGCATACAGATTGTTATCTTACCCCCTTTCGAGATCAAAACCCCAATATTCCTATCTAGGATTTTGATCCTCAGAATATCCCCAACTATCAAATTGATCAACTCTAACAAAGAAGATATCAAATTCGCGCAGAGTAATGATAAAGATAATTATATAAATCAAAAACCATAAACCAATCCTTCGCATCAAGGGTTCACATATGGATCGTGACCCTGACTACAATAAAAAGATCTAGCCAATCAACATACTGATTGCTGATCTAAAATTCAACATAAACTAAAAATAAAAGAAAAAGAAAAAGAAAAAGATGAAGATCGAAGAACGCGAAGAACTCCACAGCGGCCCCTTTCTTCTCCCGGTCCAGATCTGAATGAGTGGAATGGTGGAGGACCACCCTTTTTATACTTGAGTTTCTGGACGTGGTCCATGTGATGTTGCGTGTATAGATAAGGATGACACTTCAGCGTGATGTAATGCTGACAAAGCATCCTATCTTTATTTGCTGTAGTGCTAGCTGTGCTTTGACTCAGCGCTTTGATTGCAGATTCTTTTCTTAATTGCTTCAGCGCTAATTGAGGATAGTTTGACATGTGATTTAAATGGTGCAACATTGATCAATGATAATTTGGAATTTGACATGATGAGCTTTAAATGCTGATCCGTGTGCTGTTCCTCTCAACGTGTCTAGATCTGCCTCCCAATTTTTGAGTTCCACCATCGGGTTTTGTGAAGAGTTCTATTTATAAGACTCTCTTTTTCCTCGCACAGCACAGTAATTCTTTCCCGAAAATGTCGTGAAATGTATAACTGAAGATTTAATTAAAACTTATTACGTAACTGAAGAATTAAATTAAAACTTATTACGTAACATAAGAATTAAATTAAAAACAGTTTTGAATTCAAATTTTGAATTCAAAATTTCACTTCTTTTTCCTGTAAAAACACAACTAAAAGTTGCATATTGTTGACATACAAAGAATCAACATAATTAGCAAATATGTATTTAAATTGCTCTCTTATGACTCAATTCTTGTCAATTTTAACACAGAAAAATCACACTTACCAGAGGCACATCAAACCATTCCCAGATTTAAACGTTGCTGTCCCCCGCAATGTAAAAGACTTAATCCAGGAAATACTCACTTAATCCAACATAACAATCATAGACACTATCAGATACAATATGCCATGCATGCCTGACTCAATATCATGAACTTCCAATAATGCCATCAGCTTCTTAAATATACAAGTCTACATTGATTGCCCCTCACACAGATAAATAATGTTCACTCAACACTTAGTGTTTAAGGGTATCATGAGCACTCAGTTACTCAAAGCTATAACACTACCATATGCTTGATTATATTCTCAAAAATTCTTAAAATTGAAGAATCAAACACATGCATCAATTGATCAAAAGGACTTCACAGGTTGTAACTTGGCCGGGGTAATAGGTAGGAAAATTTGGATAGTAGCTCAAACAACCAAGAGATTGAAAACTAATATTATTTCACTTTTAACGGATTCAATCAATTGTTTTGCTCCATTAACATTCCCACAGAATTTCGGTAATTAATTCCTTCCAACCACCTTTTATTTTTTTTCCTTTTTCTTGCTTTTCACTTTACCCTTTTTCATTTTGCCCTTTCTCTCTCTTTTTTTTAAGGGCATAGATGACTTTTTTTCATCCCTTAATTACTTGACCATTGTGGAGCTTACCTCAATCTCTTTATTTTATTTTCAACACATTCAATGATTCAATCTCAATCAAGGTAAGTCACGAAAAATGGATATAGGCTAAGCCATCAATCAGGCCACAGGTCATTTATCAAGAATTAAGTTCAGGCTCAAAGGGCTAGCAAGGGAAAATCTCATACAGGTGGGTTATTTTGGCCAATAGCAAATAAGAACGAAATGCCTTTATCATATCAATCAATGCATGCATAATAGAGAAACAAATCAAGTTCTAGAGTATTACAACAGTGAGACCTATCAACAAAAATTTCAGTGTTTAGGCTCAAAACCTCACAGCTATGGTATCAATGCAGACTCAAGAAAATTGACCTCAGACATTATCAGAATTTCACAATATTAATTCAGACAAACGAGCAATCATGCAATCTAATTATGCCTATGCAATATTATGTCAGAAAGTCATACAATATATTCCAAGAATTTAATCATGTACATTAACAAGATGAACACATTTAAACCTGGGATTTGTTCAAAACTCACATTTTTTTTAAAAAAAAATAACACAAAATAACTATAAAAATAACTAAAAAATAAAAGAGTTAGAATATCTCCCCTGATCGAAGAATTGAAGTTCTAAGGTGCAAGCCAACCATTCCCAGATTTAGAGCATTGATGTCCTCAGCAATAATTAAACCCCAAGGAGGAAGAAAATCCTGCACAATAGAACAAATAGTGACATATAGAAGAAACTATAATGATTAAAACATCAGAGAAAAATATACCAACACAAAATAAATTAAAAATATGAAACAGAAAAATAAACTAATATACAATATCTCCATCAGCAAGGAGATA
>JAVKPL010010322.1:0-44127 GCA_032173675.1 Gastrolobium villosum | reverse complement strand
GGTTATGTTATGTAATTATTTATTGACTCATAGTATTGCTCAATTTCATTAATTAATTATTAATTCACAACAAATTCATGAAGTCAATTGATTAGAAGAAATATAATTACGTAATAAGTGATTAATAACAATATCACATGGTAGTTTTTTAACCTTTCCTTTTTAAGAATTTCATGTTTCCGTGAGAAATTGAAGGCAAAAAGGTACATAAACGGAAAGTGGCGAGTTCAATTCAAAAGTACTTGGTGGTTCAAAAATGATTTGAATTCGGTGTATCGCAGAGAGATAGAAAGTCAAAAATGTGGGATTAGAACAAGAACCTAGGATACTATGGAGTGTGGGCAGTGAGAAAACTACATTAGACGCCGTAATGGTTTGCTATACGATGAGAGGATGTCCAAGCATCACAAACCGGACGATGATCACCATCATGAGACCTCTAATCGCATTAGGGCTATTTGGAACAAGCTCCAAAACGCTGGCATTCCCAACCGTTAATTTCATGCTTTGGGGTTTTTAATTTCATTTTTTTCTCCTCTTTTTTATAAAACAAATTTTGGACTTTGTTTTTATGGGTTATTAATTTGAGCCTAGAATACTGTTATTTAATGGCTCGATTTTTGAACTTGAATGAGTTAGGGTTCGTGGAGTAGTTGTAAAAGGAGCTTGATTCGTTTGGTTGTTTGCTTTCCCTTAGTTCAAAAATATATCTGTCTAGATTATAAGTTACAAGCAATGTAAACATGTGCAAATGGTTCTTCTCTTTTGTCCAATCATCCATACTCTGTTGTTGCCTTGTTGGAATTTTGATTCTAACTGTAGACATGTGCAAATGACAAAAATCATACTTTTCTCTTTTGTGTTATGAATAAATTTGGTGTTTTGTCGATATTTCATATGTGTGATTTTTGATGCCAAAGAAGCTGAAGACAAATATTTACTTTCATTTCATTCCAAAAAACATGTAAACCTGATTAAGAAGATCAGCTCAAAGCAGTTTGATTCTCGGAGGCATAAGATTGCGTTAAAATTGGATTCCATACATTTTAATGAAGGTTCATCAGAAGCTGCTTATCATGTTGCTGGCTCTACTGTAGAGGTGATATTTACAAGGATGGTTTACATAATACAAACTTCCGAGATGGCTCTTTAGTCGAGTCTACTTTGGCTAGTTGCTGGCATGGAGATGTTCCGGGATCTACCTCCGCTTCTGGTGAGGCAGATGCTCCGATTACAATCTCGGATAAACCAACCTCTTCATCCTCTAGTGAATCTTCGTCTAGTAGCTTTTTTGATTTAGGTATGCCAATCTTGTCCTTCTGATTAAGTTCTTTTCATTGTTTTAGATATTTATGGCATCATCTCCACCAGAGATTGTAGAGGAGTCTCGTTCTGCTGAGTCGGACTCTGAGTCTACTCCTGCCGCCTTAGTAGCCCACTTTCCTTGTGTAACTTATGAAGTTTTAAACACTGCATCCGAGATGACTCCGGACGATGTGTCTGGGCTTCCTATTGGGAAGTTGGGAAACTATGATATAGTTCGCCCACGTGAAGATGAAGCAGTTTGTTCTGGGGGCAACTCGGATGAGCCTTACTTCTATTTCTTCTTTCGTGATCTGGTTACTCAACTCGGTATTAGGTTTCCCTTGACCGAGTTCCAGATTTGCATTTTCAATCATCTTCATATAGCTCCCATCCAACTTCACCCCAACAGCTGGGGTTTTGTTAAGGCCTTTGAGTGTTTTTGTGCTTATTTAGCATTGTCCCATTCCGTTTCCTTTTTCTTTTTCTTTTTTTAACCTATTACACCTCGAACCGGCTATGAACCAACAGAACGGAAAAGCTGGGTTGCTATTCGAGGTGTTCCTTGTCGGAAGCTGTTTCATGTTTATTCGGAGTCCTTTAAGAAAGTGAAAGAGAAGTTCTTTATTGGCACATCCAAGCAAATAAGCTTGGTTTCTCAATGCTTCTAATTCCGAAGTGTAATATCCCGGAAAAATAATAATAATAATAATAATAATAATAATAATAATAATAATAATAATGTACCCTTAAGTGTATAATTATATCATATCAGACATGTTGGGTTTAGCATAAAGGGGTGTTATAAAACATTGATATATTTGGTTGACATTGAATGTGAATAGTTATTTTCATTTAATTGGTAATATGACTAGGTATTTTCATTTAAATATGACCGTTACAATATATTAAGGATAATTAACGTAATTATGATGACCATTGATTTACCTGCAGTTTTTATAATCAAAATAAAAGTAATGACCGTTGATATTGCCTATAAATAGGAGCTTATCCTAACCAAACCAAACCACTTCTCAATTCTCAACATTTCTCCATTTTTCTTCTCCTATACTTTCTCTATTCTTACTTCAAAATTTATTTTATTATTATTTTCCTTTGGTTACCAACCATTTGTTTCTCCCCCAATAACTTTTCTTCCAAAAGGTATCCAACACGGAGACCATGTAATCCTAATCCATAGAGAGTCATAGACTATATTTGTATAAAATTCTGTATATGTAATCCTAATCCCTAGGTATTTTTAGATTATATTTTATGTGAAATTTGGTATGTGTAATCCTAATCCCTAGAGAGTCAAGGGTTAGCCTTATATGAATTTTGGCAATTTCTTTATTATAATAATGTTTCAAAAATTGTTAGAAATTTGGGGGTATTACAAAATGGTATCAGAGCCCCTGATTCAGCTTGGGGTTTGCTTTTGATACTGAATCAGGGGATCAAAGATCCCAAAGTTAAATAAATCATTAAGTATATAAAAACATTTTTTTTGAAAATTAGATAATAAAGATCAATAAATAGATAAGTCGAGAGATGTGGGTAGTGAAAGGTTATTTTTCTTGTCCTTTAAATATGACTTATATCTTTTAAATTTTGATGATTATATGTTTGAAATTATTTTGTGATATAAAATTATTGTTGATATTATTCTTTAAATTTTTAACGCTATATTTAGTAACTCGTTCTTATTTTAATAAAAGTAATTAGCTTTCTTTTAGAGTTGTTCTTGAATTGATTAAAAGTTTTTTAGCAAATGAAAGATAATATATGCAATAAAAATTTCTATTTGTTTAAAGACGATATTCAATTTTGAAACTTTTTTTCTTTTAGCTTGGTTAAAGTAACAATTCATTAATTTGTAGTGTTTTAAATTTATTGTATTCTATGTTTTCTTGTTTGCTTGTTTATGCATTACTCTTAGTTGTGTGCTTACTTTTGTTTTAAAGAGGGCTTAAACTTTTAAGTTTCGAGGACGAAACTTCTTTTAAGAAGGATATAATGTAATATTCCGGAAAAATAATAATAATAATAATAATAATAATAATAATAATAATAATAATAATAATAATGTGTACCCTTATGTGTATAATTATATCATATCAGACATGTTGGGTTTTGAAAGTAAAACTGGCCTTGAAGGCCGATGCATGTGAGAGGGAAAAACAAAAATTTTCCTTGCGAAAACACACATGCAAACAGTTTTTCCTGCTTTAAGACAACATGACGTTACCTTGTTTACGATCTGATCGCCAGGGAGATCACTTGTCAGGTTTGAAGGGTTCAAACCCTCTAACGTTGATCCACACCACCCTTCGTCAATGATGCAAGAACACATTCTTGAAAGCCACCAGATGACCACCACAGAGAGGCTTGCTATGCGCTCAATAGGTGAAGATGGAGACTAGGTTTAGTGTTTAGAAGAGTGAAGTCTTTAACATGAAAACTTCACTAGAGTGTGGCACATAGAGTGAGGAGAATTGGCTAGGTTTACTTGTGAAAACCCTAAGGAGGAATAATCCCCTTTGTGCGCATAAGAGAGTTGATTAGTAGGGAGAGAATGAGAGGATTTTTCTCACTTGAAAATCCCTCAATATGTGCGCATATAGTTGGAGGAGTTGTTGCAATTCAAAATTGCCAACAACCTTCAATTTGAATCCTCATGAGATTAGGTCCTTATCCTTTCATGATTCTGTCCTAATGGTTATCATATGACCACTCACTTATGCGCCCCTCTCAGTCCCAAAATGAGTCCAGATACGTTGAGTAGTTGCATTCAAATTTGAACCAACTAACTCACTGATTCTCTCAACCAACCCAATCAGAATTGCAGCACATTTAGTTAACAAGATGACACTCATTAGCAACTAAAGTAGCGCACCATTTCCTTATTGGATGAGATCAAATATTTTCTCTTGATGCAGGGGATTTGTTCCAACAAGATCTCATCTTATCCTTTTGTTATGAAACAACTTTTCATAGCCAATTCAAATTCGAATTCAAACACTTGAATTCAGATGTTCAAACATTTAAATTCAAAATTCAAATTCAAAATTAAAATTTCAAATTTCAAAATACAATTTCAAAATTCCAATTTCAAACTCAAAATTCGAATTTTAAAAATCAAATTCCAAATTCAAATTTTACAATCCAAATTCCAAATTCAAATTTCAAAATTCAAATTTAAAATTCAAAATTCAAAATTTAAATGTTTGATATTTAATTTAATTAATTAAATTAATTAGTAATGTCTTGGCATATCCAAGCCCATTACATGATCCATGCACCCTTTTCCCTTCAGGTGGGCTTCCAAACAGTTTTTTGAGCTAACAACCATTATTAGGCCCAATACCTTTAAAGCTAGTTCATCATGACTACAACGTGTTTGTGTGTGACCCATTAGGTCCAACATAGCCTCTGACATAAATGGGCTCGGGTCCAATAAGCCCACAACCCAATTAATGACAACACAGAGCACTAGCAATGCTTTGTTGCCCAAATGGAAAAGTGCTATTAGATGAAAAGGCCTTAGAATCATGCTTGTAAGCTAGAAATGCTATGTTAATTTTTGGTGAAAAATATAGGTTTTTAACTTAGAGGAATTTTCATGAAAAATGAGTTTTGGTGTAATTTGGATTTGATGATTGTTGTAGGGTGCCTCACACGGACGGAATTGTGAAAAGTTGAATTGGAGCATACGTTTGGAACGGATTGCTCGTATTGAGGTAAACTCTTGGAACTTGGATTTAATCCCTAGTGTGCTCCACCACACCTAGTGGAAGGTAGTGGTTGGATGATGTGGTTATGACATGGTGTGATTGTGTGCTTGTATGCATATTGCTTGTTTTTTTGTGAAAATTGTTTGGTCACTGGCCAGTTGACGTGTGTTGGGTTTGGACATCCGCTGGATCATTTCGTGACGGAGTGCCAGTTGGACTGCCATGGGGTCGACTCTGGGAGCGACTCCAGGATGAGCCAAACGTGGGACATCCGCCGGATAGGTCTCTTGAGGAGTTCCGGTTGGGTTGCCATGGAGTTTTCTCAACCATGGGAGAAGCTCTAGGATTGTCTCGGGAGTTATATGATGGAGTCCTTGAACATGAATCCATGAGTGGATGTTCTTGGGTTGTCTCCAGTTGGATGGTGATATTGTATTGCTTGCATATTACATTATGTCATATTTATACATTTTAGTGAGCCATGGAGTGGAGAGAGCCTCTAGCTCCATTGGTTTACTGAGATATATCCGTATATCTCACCCCGTGTTTGGGGGACCACATTTCAGGTCACTATGAGCCGGGAGGAGCTTCGGGCAAGAAGCCCGTATAGTGGACATTGGATTGGCATGCGGTGCATTGGGATTGCATGACTTTTTGGAGGAGTCATGGAGTGCACATAGCATACCACTAGCATTTTGAGACTTAGGTCATGAACATATTGCATGATGTTATTGCCATGCTTTTGTTAGTGTTCATGATTATATGCTAAGTCTTGTTTATGGTTTATTATTCATGGCATGGATAACTGTATATTTTGAGTGAGCATGGGACTTGTCCATTGCCACATTCATAGCCTTGAAGTCTTGATGAGTAATGTTGTAAAAATGGTCCATATATGCATGTAAATGGCCATTACTTTGAGGACTTTGTAAATGATGTTTAATCTAAGTGAAATGCATGATGGAAGGGCCTAGAGCCTACATTAGGACATGATTATGGGTTATGTGGAGTACCAAGGGGTTAGGGATGGATTACACACCCCTTTTTGGGGCTTAAAATGCTGTAATCTGTCATTTTGCTGCATAGTAATCGATTACCCAAGGCATGGTAATCGATTACCATGCAACAGGGGACGAAAAATTGGCTACTGTCTTCACTGGTAATCGATTACTGGCCTTTGGTAATCGATTACCATGTGAGGTAATCGATTACCCAAAGTTGGTAATCGATTACCAGAACAGAGGATTGAGAAAATTGGCTACTGCCTCATTTTTGACAGGTGGTAATCGATTACCACCCACTGGTAATCGATTACCACAGTGTAATTTTTGAAAATTCAGGTTTTTCTAGACTACAATGAAGGGGCTTAACTTGATGGGTAGAACTCCAAATGATACGTGGTTTGAAACCACGCGTAGACAACGTAAAGGACTACAACTTGGTAAAACCTGAGAGTAAGATGGTGAGTTTAAATGAATTGAATAAAAAGAAGGATGTATGATGTTAGCAAAAATGTATGCTTCCGCAAATTGCATTTACAATTATAGTGTTGTTTTAATGGATTACGGAAAAAGTTATTGTTGTAAAAAGGAATATGATAAAAGAAAAAAGTGGCCCGTAATTTAATTAATCCAATTACTGTGATTGTAACTGCGCTTAATATCATAATCAATGTTAACAATACCGGTGTACAACGGGCTGTTACATTTTATGGTATCAGAGCAGTTTTGTTTAGAGAACTCTGATTGTTTGGGTGTGTTTGTATCTTGTGTGCCATAGCTATCTGTGAACTATTTATGATTAATGTGTATGTGATTCCTCAGTGTGGGTCTGATCAACTCATTCCTTTGTGTTACATGTACAGATATCATGAGTAGGGCACGAGGTCGCCGTGGGGCACGTGGTGCAGGTCCTTTGCCACCGGATCCGGTCACTGCAGTCCTGAATGCTCTGCAGGCGGAAACGGCTGCAAATAGAAATATGACTGAGAACCTGATGAAAACTAATCAGGATATGATGCAGGCCTTTATGGCTGAGATGAGGGCGGATAGAGGTCGTCCTAGGAGGGATAATTCACCTCCACATACGGCTACGGTGACTCCTACACCGACGCCATCTGTTACTCCTCAACAGGGGGAGAGTGGGGCTAGTCACCACACTGGTGAGGCTAGTCATCATACTACTACTGACCCGAGCTATGTTCCTGATCCGTCATCTGTTGCCCAATCTACTGGGGCTGCTGGGCAGGTGCTTGATAATGCTGACGATGAGCGTAGGCTCATATCTTTTAGGAAACATAAGCCACCCGCATTTCTGGGGTCAAGGGACCCAAAGGAGGTCACGGCTTGGTTGAGGGGAATGGATAAGATTTTCCAGGTGATGAGATGCCAAGATCCACAAAAGTTATTGTATTCGGTCTATATGCTGGAGGGTGATGCCCAGGAGTGGTGGGACAATGTGTCTCGCCCCTTTGTTATTCAGGGTGAGGTTCTTACTTGGAGTTTATTCGAAGGTTTATTTCATGAAGAATATTTTCCCCGCGATGTTCGGGAGGCAAAGCAAGGTGAATTTGATAATTTGGTACAGGGAGTTATGACTGTGGATGCCTATGTGGCGAAATTCAATGAACTTGTCAAGTTTGCTAATTATGGGGGCACTCTACCTACTCCTGAGTTCTTGTCAGCTAAATTCCAAAGAGGGCTGAGTGAGAAGATTGCTAAGAGAATGTCAAATACCGCGGTGAGAAACTTTGCTGACTTGGTGACCCAATGCAAGAGGGTCGAGACTGTCTATGGGAGGTATCCAAAATCGGATAAGGTAAAAGAGCAAGAAGTTAAGAGGACTCCTGGTCCTTCTGGAAACATTAATAGAGGAGGTTTCAACAATAACAACAGGGGTAGGGGGTTGTATGTGAGGCAGCCTCCTGGTCAGTTCAAGAGGGGTGGAAACACTGGTGGTGGTGGTGCTTCGGACAGATATTTTACCCCACGATGTGGGAAGTGTGGGAAATACCACAAGGGTGTATGTGGTGCTGGTCCGTTGTCTTGTTTTAAGTGTGGTCGGAATGGCCACTTTGCTAGAGATTGTCCATCTTCTTCGGGGCAGGATGCGAATCTGCAGGCCTTGCCGCCATCTACTACTATTGCTACTCCTATTGCTGCCGTTCCTACTGTGGGACGAGTTTATACTACAAATGCTCAACATACTGAAAAGGCTCCGAATCTGGTTAAAGGTATAATTTTTCTCTCTAATGTTGATTTATCTGTGTTGTTTGATTCGGGAGCAACACATTCATTTGTGGCGGACTATGTGGCTAAGGCGTTGGACTTAAAGGTAACACGGATGGTTCCTCCGATGCGTATTACTACGGCTACAGGAGAGGTTAGTGAATCGTCTTGGATTTGTGAAGATGTGAAGTTCACTTATTTAGGCAGGGGTTACACCATTGATTTAATTATCTTACCCCTGGCCTCTGTCAATTTGATTTTGGGGATGGATTGGTTGTCTCGGAACTGCGCAATGATTGATTGCTGCGGAAAGAGGTTGTTGTTATCTCACGAGAGGCCGTCTGTTTGTCCATCTTTATATTTGTCTGTCAGTCAAACTGTGAAAGCCTTGAAGGCTGGAGATTTGGGTTATGTTCTTTTGGGCGGATTGGTGGGTGACAAAAAGGAAGAGATTTCTGCTATTCCAGTTGTTAATGAGTTTGAGGATGTATTTCCGGATGAGATACCAGAATTCCCACCCGAGAGAGAGATTGAATTCTCGATTGATTTATTGCCTGGTGTGGGGCCGATCTCCTTGGCTCCATATCGGATGTCGCCACTTGAGTTGGCTGAATTGAAGAAACACATTGAAGAACTGTCTGCGAAGAATTTTATTAGGCCGAGTGTGTCTCCGTGGGGGGCACCAGTGATATTTGTAAAGAAAAAGGATGGTAGCATGAGATTGTGCACTGACTACCGACAGCTGAATAAAGTGACTATTAAGAACCGGTACCCATTACCGCGTATTGATGATTTATTGGATCAGTTGAGGGATGCCTGTGTATTTTCAAAGATTGATCTCCGGTCCGGATATCACCAGATTCGGATTAAACCGGAGGATGTACCTAAAACAGCTTTCCGATCCAGATATGGACATTTTGAATATCAAGTGATTCCTTTTGGGCTTACTAATGCCCCGGCGGTGTTCATGGACTATATGAGCCGCATTTTCAAACCGTTTTTGGACCAGTTTGTAATTGTTTTTATTGATGACATTTTGATCTACTCTAAGAGTAAGGAGGAGCACGTCGACCATTTGAGGACTGTGTTGCAGGTGTTGAAGGATAAAAAGTTATATGCTAAACCGTCTAAGTGTGAATTCTGGTTGTCTGAGGTGCAATTTTTGGGTCATGTTATTTCTGCAAGTGGTGTTGCGGTGGATCCAAGCAAGATTGAAGCGGTGAGTGACTGGGAACGACCTAAGACTGTGACTGAGATTAGAAGTTTTCTGGGGCTTGCTGGCTATTATCGCCGATTTATACAGGGATTTTCTGCAATGGTTCTACCGTTGACTCGATTGACACGAAAGGATACTCCTTTTGTGTGGACCCAGGAATGTGAGGACTGTTTTCTGCTACTGAAAGAGAAATTGACCACTGCTCCGGTGTTGACTTTACCTGATCCGGAGGGCGAGTTTGTGTTATATTGTGACGCTTCTAAGAAAGGTTTAGGGAGCGTGCTGATGCAGGAAGGAAAAGTGATTGCATATGCGTCTAGGCAGTTAAGGCCACATGAAGAAAATTATCCGACGCACGACTTGGAACTGGCTGCTATTGTGTTTGCCTTGAAAATCTGGAGGCACTTTCTGTATGGGATGAAATTTGCTGTGTTCAGCGACCATAAAAGCTTGAAATATTTGTTTGATCAGAAGGAGCTGAATATGAGACAGCGTAGATGGGTTGAATTTTTGAAAGATTATGACTTTGAGCTGAAATACCACCCGGGAAAGGCTAATGTTGTGGCAGATGCATTGAGTAGGAAGTCTGTAAATTTATCTCATATGATGATGTGGGACAATGAAGTGATTGAGCAATTCCGTGACATGAAAATAACGGATTTCTTTGCAGGAAGAATGTGTGATATGGAGTTGACTCGGATTGAGAACGAGCTGCACGAGAAAATTAAAGAGACTCAGATTCGCAATGAAAGCATAAAGTATTTGAAAGGCCAGAGTGGCATATCTGTTAATGAACAGGGATTGTTGTTATATCAGGGCAGGATTGTTGTGCCCAAGGAACTTGCAGAGGAAGTTATGACTGAGGCCCACAAGGGTCAATATGCTATCCACCCAGGTGCCACAAAAATGTACCAAGATTTGAAAGTTAAGTTCTGGTGGCCTGGGATGAAAAGGGATGTTGCCGAGTACGTGTCTAAGTGCTTGGTTTGTAAGAAAGTGAAAATAGAGCATCAGAAACCTGCTGGATTACTTCAGCCGCTGGATATACCTGAATGGAAATGGGAGAGTATTTCTATGGATTTTGTTGTGGGATTTCCGCGGACTCAAGCTGGTTATGATTCTATTTGGGTTATTGTGGACCGACTTACGAAGTCTGCACATTTTCTACCAGTACGAGTGGATTACACCACGGAGAAGTTGGCTACACTTTATGTAAAGGAGATTGTTAGACTCCATGGGATACCGATTAGCATTGTGAGTGATCGGGACCCGAAGTTTACTTCGCGATTTTGGGGAGCCTTGCAGCAGGCTTTTGGCACTCAGCTTCGACTGAGCACTGCTTATCACCCGCAGACTGATGGTCAGACTGAGAGGACCATACAGACACTTGAGGATATGTTGAGAGCTTGCACACTGGAACAGGGTAATGCCTGGGATAAGTACTTACCACTGGTGGAGTTTTCTTATAACAACAGTTTTCATTCCAGTCTGGGTATGGCACCATATGAGGTTTTGTATGGCAGGAGGTGTCGTACGCCCACTTGTTGGACTGAGGTAGGCGATAAAGAAAGATTTGGTCCGGATTTTGTGCAGGAAACAACAGTGCAAATTGAAATGATCAGAGAAAAATTGAAACAAGCACAGAATCGGCAGAAAAGTTACTATGACAATAAGCATAGACCGCTGGAATTTGAGGAAGATGACCATGTTTTCGTACGTTTGTCGCCGGTCACAGGTGTTGGCCGTGCGTTGGGTGTGAGGAAGCTGAGTCCACGATTCATTGGGCCGTATCAAATTATGAAAAGAGTCGGATTAGTGGCCTATCAGCTTGCCTTACCCCCGCAGTTGTCTAATTTACATGATGTTTTTCATGTGTCGCAGTTGCGACGTTATGTTCCGGATGAATCACATGTGGTGATACCGGATAATATTGAAATCAGGGAGAACTTGAAGACTCCCATTGGTCCTATTGCAGTATTGGATCGCAGTGAAAAGCGATTGAGAAGTAAAGTGATTCCCATGCTGAAGATTCAGTGGGAAGGCCGCACACCTGAGGAGGCTACTTGGGAACGGGAGGACGAGATTCTCCGGCTGTATCCTGAGTTAGCGAGCAGGTATGATTTAATTTTGCGGACAAAATTTCTAAAAGGTGGGGTGAATATAACACCTCATATATTTAAATGTGAATTTTTATATTATATTGTGAAATGAAAGTTGGTGGATTAGTGAAAATCCAAGGATTATGGCCAAAATGGGCAAAAAGGGCAAAATGGTAATTTGCCAACCGTGTGTTACGAGGCAAAAATACTGAGTTAGAGATTTCAGATGACAAAAGTAATGCTGGAAATGGAATCAGGGCGAAAAATTGAGTGAATAGGCAAATTTGGGAAAAATTGATGAATAGTGATTTTTAAGTGTTAAATACTGTGGTGTGAGTGTACCGATAGGTGTGAAATTTTTATCAAGATTTTGGAGAAATAAAAATATGTCATGGACTGGAAAAATATGTAGATTAAGAATTTATGATCGGAATTTTTATCGGGATTAAAGTTAGATCGCGTGTGGGACCCGTGTGACCGAAGTCACTTGGCCTCACCCTCTTTTTCTTCTTTCTTTCCTTTCTTTTTCTTCTCTTCCTCGCGCGCCCTCCCTGCACAAAAGAACCAAGAGCCATTTTCTTCACATTTCTTCCATTTCTCCATTTCTTCACCGAATCGCTTGATTTTGGTGTTGAAATCTATTGTAAACAACCTTCCAAAGCCATTGGTAACACTTAGAAGCCTTGAATCCATCTCCTTGGCTGCGTTTTTGGCAAAGTCAGATCCGACCCACTTGGGTTTTTGGAGATTTCTTGGAGTTTTGATCTTCAAATGGTTTAGTGAAGCCTTGGTGGTGATCATACAACACATTGTGAGTATATTTGTGGTATTTTGATGGTTGATTTCATATATCTAGGAATTTATGTTCAAACCTTTGATTTTAGATGTGTGATGATAGAGAGCCCAAATGGAAAAGTGCTATTAGATGAAAAGGCCTTAGAATCATGCTTGTAAGCTAGAAATGCTATGATAATTTTTGGTGAAAAATATAGGTTTTTAACTTAGAGGAATTTGAGGAATTTTCATGAAAAATGAGTTTTGGTGTAATTTGGATTTGATGATTGTTGTAGGGTGCCTCACACGGACGGAATTGTGAAAAGTTGAATTGGAGCATACGTTTGGAACGGATTGCTCGTATTGAGGTAAACTCTTGGAACTTGGGTTTAATCCCTAGTGTGCTCCACCACACCTAGTGGAAGGTAGTGGTTGGATGATGTGGTTATGACATGGTGTGATTGTGTGCTTGTATGCATATTGCTTGTTTTTTTGTGAAAATTGTTTGGTCACTGGCCAGTTGACGTGTGTTGGGTTTGGACATCCGCTGGATCATTTCGTGACGGAGTGCCAGTTGGACTGCCATGGGGTCGACTCTGGGAGCGACTCCAGGATGAGCCAAACGTGGGACATCCGCCGGATAGGTCTCTTGAGGAGTTCCGGTTGGGTTGCCATGGAGTTTTCTCAACCATGGGAGAAGCTCTAGGATTGTCTCAGGAGTTATATGATGGAGTCCTTGAACATGAATCCATGAGTGGATGTTCTTGGGTTGTCTCCAGTTGGATGGTGATATTGTATTGCTTGCATATTACATTATGTCATATTTATACATTTTAGTGAGCCATGGAGTGGAGAGAGCCTCTAGCTCCATTGGTTTACTGAGATATATCCGTATATCTCACCCCGTGTTTGGGGGACCACATTTCAGGTCACTATGAGCCGGGAGGAGCTTCGGGCAAGAAGCCCGTATAGTGGACATTGGATTGGCATGCGGTGCATTGGGATTGCATGACTTTTTGGAGGAGTCATGGAGTGCACATAGCATACCACTAGCATTTTGAGACTTAGGTCATGAACATATTGCATGATGTTATTGCCATGCTTTTGTTAGTGTTCATGATTATATGCTAAGTCTTGTTTATGGTTTATTATTCATGGCATGGATAACTGTATATTTTGAGTGAGCATGGGACTTGTCCATTGCCACATTCATAGCCTTGAAGTCTTGATGAGTAATGTTGTAAAAATGGTCCATATATGCATGTAAATGGCCATTACTTTGAGGACTTTGTAAATGATGTTTAATCTAAGGAAAATGCATGATGGAAGGGCCTAGAGCCTACATTAGGACATGATTATGGGTTATGTGGAGTACCAAGGGGTTAGGGATGGATTACACACCCTTTTTGGGGCTTAAAATGCTGTAATCTGTCATTTTGCTGCATAGTAATCGATTACCCAAGGCATGGTAATCGATTACCATGCAACAGGGGACGAAAAATTGGCTACTGTCTTCACTGGTAATCGATTACTGGCCTTTGGTAATCGATTACCATGTGAGGTAATCGATTACCCAAAGTTGGTAATCGATTACCAGAACAGAGGATTGAGAAAATTGGCTACTGCCTCATTTTTGACAGGTGGTAATCGATTACCACCCACTGGTAATCGATTACCACAGTGTAATTTTTGAAAATTCAGGTTTTTCTAGACTACAATGAAGGGGCTTAACTTGATGGGTAGAACTCCAAATGATACGTGGTTTGAAACCACGCGTAGACAACGTAAAGGACTACAACTTGGTAAAACCTGAGAGTAAGATGGTGAGTTTAAATGAATTGAATAAAAAGAAGGATGTATGATGTTAGCAAAAATGTATGCTTCCGCAAATTGCATTTACAATTATAGTGTTGTTTTAATGGATTACGGAAAAAGTTATTGTTGTAAAAAGGAATATGATAAAAGAAAAAAGTGGCCCGTAATTTAATTAATCCAATTACTGTGATTGTAACTGCGCTTAATATCATAATCAATGTTAACAATACCGGTGTACAACGGGCTGTTACAATGTCATATCAAAGTGGCAAGATCATTGGATCAAGAGAAACACCAAGATCAAAGACAATAACCATGGACAACATCTAAGAGAAGTACAATATCATAACCATGGTGAAAAATGATCAAAACCAACAAAGTGTCAAGCATTGTCATATCCAGCAAGTCAAAGCATCAAGTTCAAGAAAAGATCCAAGACACAAGACATAAAGCTAAGTCTAAAATCATATTTGGAATATATTTTTAGGACTTAGAATATATGTGAGGGTATATGGTAGATTGCATTGCATGAGCTCAAAGTTTTTCTCAAAGTAAACATGTTTTTCAAATTGCATAATCAAGATGTTTTTCAAACATGTTTTTCAAATCCATGGAAAAGATCGTTGACATATTTTATAAATTCAAAACATATTTATCAAGTCAAGATCTTTCACAAAAAGTAGTTGGAAGCAAGCTAGAACACATTTGAAGTTAAAGTTTGTTGCTTAATTTTGCTTCTGCCTTCGATACAATTTTTCGTATCTAAGATGATGGATTTGGATCTTGTGTTCTTCATAAAAGTTGTAGATCTCTCTTTTATCTTTCCAACAAGACCAAGATCACATCAATCCTACAAGTATAACTCAAATTATAGCCAAAATACGAAACAGTGTTCTTGCTGTCAAGTTGGGAATCAATTACCACTACGACAGATCTCAACGGCTAATTTTTCAAATGAGATCCCAACGGCTATAAAACGGCTAGTTTTTCAAATGAGATCCCAACATCTATAACGGCTAATTTTCCAACGGCTAGTTTTCCAACGGCTAGTTTTCCAACGGCTAGTTTTTAGAAACACTATATATGCATTCCCAATGACTCAAAAATATGAGAGAATTATTTCTACACACATTAAGCATACTTTGAGAGCTTCTACACTATCACTTGCATATTCTTTCATATATTTCAAAGATCAAATATATTTGATCTCATATCCTGAAAATCCATATACCCATAGTGCTTCAAGTTGTATATCCACACTTTGAGAGTGTATATTCATTTCCAAAAATTTCTCTTCTTGTATTCTTGAGTTGAAAGGGTTGTGAGACCCATTGTTTGAAAGGTCACCAAATTCCTAAGTAAATTTGGAGTGAAAAATTGTAAGGCATCAAGAGCCCGAAGTCTTGAAAGGTATCCAAGAACCCGAAGTCTTGGAAGATTGTAAAGGTTTGTCAAGCACCCGTGAAGCTTGACCATTAGTGAAAGAGTTGATCGAGCGGCTTCAGTCTGGACGTAGGTCACAAGTGGTGGTGACCAAACCAGGATATATAGTGTTTGCAATTCTCTAAACTCTAAACTCTTTATTTCTAGCACTTTAATTGTTTCTTTGATATCTTGTATGTGCTAGTATAAGTTCTATAATTGTGATACATTATATGTTATGGATTGTTTGAATGCATTGATTAGCTTTTCATATGTCAAAGTGTGCTTGAAATGATTATTTAAAAACTAGAAGGGGGTAGCCCAAATTGATACCTGGGCTATAGAATGAAGCATGGAAGAATAAATAAACTACATTATGGAGAGATCATGGACAGAGTAAATGGGAGACTCCAGGGCTGGAAAAAGAGCTGCTTGTCTATGGCAGGGAGAGTGACATTAGCTAAATCAGTCATTTCAGCTATTCCTATATTTCATATGCAGAACAGCCTTCTCCCAAAGGGCATCTGTGATGAGATAGAAAGAATTCAAAGGAGTTTTATTTGGGGAGACACTGATAATCATAGGAATCACCATGCGGTAAGGTGGGAGCAGCTCCAGATGGACAAAAAGCAAGGTGGTCTGGGGATCATCAATCTTAGAAAGCAAAATGAAGCTTTCCTGCAAAAATATGCCTGGAAGTTAATTCAATCCCCTGACCACCTGTGGGCTCAAGTGCTAGTGGCTAAATATGGCAGAAATAAAGAGTTGTTAAAGGAGGTATCTTCTAAACCGTATGATTCTCATTTATGGAAAAGTTTATGCAAAGTCTGGCCAGATATGTTAAGTAACATCTCTTGGCAGATTGGTAATGGGAAGAAGGTTGATTTCTGGAAGGATGATTGGGCTGGTCTCAACACTAGCTTAATTTCGTTAGCAATTGTTCCTCCTTCAGCTGAGACTGTTGATCTCAAAATAAACCATAATATTTTCTCTTCGGGAGAGGGATGGAATATGCACTTTCTCTTTAACCATTTTAATGAAAGTGTAGTAAACAAGATTATGGCTATTCCTCATCCTGATGGGGAAGCAGTAGAGGATTGTGTTAGCTGGAGAAATTTGCTTCCAGGTCAGTCTATAGTTAAATCGGCTTATAGAAATCTGACCTGTCCTAACTCCCTCTCTAGTGATAGCTGCTGGGACCGGATATGGAGTTGGAAAGGAAAAGAGAGAGTTAAGCTTCTTTTGTGGAAAATGCTCCATGGTAGGATGCTAACTAAAGACTATATCAGCAAATGGAGTGATTCCTCTAATAGCTGCCCCTCCTATCCTGACCTAGCGGAGACCCTGCTCCATGCTTTTAGAGACTGTAATAAAGCTAAAAAGGTATGGCTAATACCTTTGTTGCATCCTCTTCCTCCTGGTTTTTTCACCTCAAGCTGTTCCAAAGAGTGGATTATCCTCAATTTGAATATAAAGAATACCCATGCCAAGGACTGGAGGGACTTTTTCTTTACCGTTTGTAATTTCTTATGGTATTGGAGAAATAAAGAGCTTCATGAAGGCTTTGTAAAGAGACCTGAAGACCCTTCTCCTTGTATTGCTGAATCAATTGGAGAGTTAAGGTGCTGTAACAGAAAATGGTTAACAAAAGTTGATCCTATATACCCCCCATCAGATCCTCCCCTGCCTGGATTGCTCCAACTCAAGGTTCTTTAAAATTAAATGTTGATGGTGCAGTTTCTAATGAGAGAGCTGCATGTGGGGGATTATTGAGAGACTGGGAGGGGAATTGGGTTTCTGGTTTTTCTGTCTTTATTGGTTCCTGCTCCCCTTTGCAAGCTGAACTCTGGGCTATTTTACATGGGTTGGAGTTTGCTTGGAAATCTGGTTGGAAGAAAATTATTCTTGAATCAGATTCTGCTCAAGCCATTGGCCTTCTTACCATGACTGGTAATGAAACTCGAAAGCTACCCCTGGTAACTAAGATTCAAGCTGCTCTCAATAAGGATTGGTCTGTCTTATTGAAGCATATTTCTAGGACCTGTAATCATTGTGCGGACTGGCTAGCGAAGAAAGCAATGGATGATCCTTTTAGTTTATCCACTATTACATCCCCTCACAGTGAGCTACTTAATCTTCTTACTGCTGATATGCTGGATCCGGGAGTCATCACTCCAGCTGCAAGATGCTGAGTTTATTTCTTCTGAGTCGATGGTTTTTAGTTTTCTTTCTGTCTTGCTTTTTCCTGTTATTGTTTGTTTCTTTTGTTTCGTTTTGTCTGTTTCGTGGGGCAATGCCCCATATATTTACCAAAAAAAAAAAAAAAACTAGAAGGGTGCTTTTGCGAAAATCTTGTAATACTCAATTCACCCCCCTCTTGAGTATGGAAGCCACATTACTAACAATATATATATAATCATCATATATAAATAAATCAATTGACTAAAATTTAGTATAAAATTTATTATTCCTATTATGATATAAAATTAATATGTCACATATATATATATATATATATATATATATATATATATTATTAATCAGTCATTATTATTTTTTACATAATCTTAGTTATATATTAGTGTATAAAATAACTAATTTAACCCATTAATAATGAATGAAAGATAAAGAATTTTAACTTTCAATTTTAATATTAATTAATTAAAACATTATAATTAAATTGATGACTACATATATAACATTTTAATTTGAATATTTTGTCAGCAATTTGTTTTTATTATCCTTTAATGATGTATTTTCAGATTACTTAATAAGTTGGTTATCTCAAGTGTTATTAGAATAACATATCCTATATATCAATATGTTACTTCATAAATTTAATAACACTTGAGATAACAAACTTAGTAAGTAATATGAAAATACATCATTAAATAATAATGAAAACAAATTGCTGACAAAATATTATAATTCAAATGTTATATATGGAGTCATCATGCATATATTATTAGATGAAAATATATTTTATATTCTTGTTACATCAAAATTAGATTTTTTATACAACGTTATATATATATATATCACTTGAAATTAGTCCCTTATGTTGGTGTGATTTTTGAAAGAGTGTCTATACAGATTAGTCCTTAAGAGTGAAAAAATTATAATAAAGTTATACTGAGTTTGGTTTTGCACTTATAACCTCCATAACATGACCATAGTTTGTGATTTTCCAAACAGAAAATCACACATGATATCAGTGTGAGTGTACATACATGTAATTTTTGTCATTTTAAGAAGGAAAATGTTCAAAAACTCTACTTTAATAATGCTTTGAATCACTTATATTATATATATATATTTTGAATTACTTAACATTTTGTGATTTTTCTATCCATATCCCTTCTTAATAATGTTAGAAAAATAATTAATTACTCCTATCTACCATTTAAAAAAAAAATACCAAACATTATTAAAATGTAGAACCCTTAATAAAAGACTAAAAGAAAAAAAAAAGAATAGAAGAAAAAATAATAATAAATATATTAAAAATCGCAACACTGACAGAAAAGACTGCAAATAAAAAAATGAAATAGTCCAAATGAAAAAAATATATACTAAAAACAAAAAACTAGAAGAAAAAATTAAGATAAAAAAATAGATTAAAAAGAAATCACAATTATGAGTTTTCAATATATTTAATTTAATTTTTTCTTTTTTTATCCTTGGCCTATTTTATTCCTTTTTATTTAAATATGTTTGGTCTATTTTATTCTTAATTTTTTTTAGTCTTTTGCCTAGAAGAAAAAATTAAGATAAAAAAAATAGATTAAGAAGAAATCACAATTATGAGTTTTCAATATATTTAATTTAATCTTTTCTTTTTTTATCCTTGGCCTATTTTATTCCTTTTTATTTAAATATGTTTGGTCTATTTTATTCTTAATTTTTTTTAGTCTCGTGCCACTCCATTTACTAAAGATTTTTGTAAAGATATTTGAAAAAAAGAGAGAATACGACTGAGATATGAAAAGAGAATAAAATTTAGATATAAAAAAAGACCAAACATGTCTACAAAAAATAATAATAAACCAATGACAAAACAAAATAAAAATAAAATAAAGTCAAGTATATTGAAAATTCATAACTATAATTATTTTTTGTTTTTATAAAATAAAATTCATTAATTAATTATTAATTCACAATAAATGATAACCGTTGGTTTACGCCAATCAACAGATATTATTTTTATAAAACAAATTCATTAATTAATTATTAATTCACAACAAATTCATGAAGTCAAGTGATTAGAAAAAATATAATTACGTAATAAGTGATTAATAACAATACCACATGGTAGTTTTTTAACCTTTCCTTATTAAGAATACATGTTTTCGTGAGAAATTGAAGGCAAAAAGGTACATAAACGAAAG
Source organism: Gastrolobium villosum (assembly GCA_032173675.1). NCBI lineage: Eukaryota > Viridiplantae > Streptophyta > Magnoliopsida > Fabales > Fabaceae > Gastrolobium > Gastrolobium villosum. The sequence goes on along the minus strand of JAVKPL010010322.1, from coordinate 24,150 downwards.
TAGCAAAAGTGTGAAAATCATTTGAATTCAGTGTAAGAGAGATAGAAAGTCAAAAGTGTGGGATTGGAACAAGAACCTAGGATACCATGGAGTGTGGGAGTGAGAACACTAGTCAACGTCGTGTTGGTTTGCTATACGATGAGAGGATGTGCAAGCATCACAAACCAGACGATGATCACCATCCTGAGACCCCTAATAACAAGCTCCAAAGCGCTGTTCTCGACCCGTAATTTCATGCTTTAGGGTTTATAATTTCATTTTTTTCTCCTCTTTTTTATAAAACAAATTTTGCACTTTGTTTTTATGGGTTATTAATTTGAGCCTAGAATATTGTTATTTAATGGCTCGATTTTTGAACTTGAATGAGTTGGGGATCGTGGAGTAGTTGTACAAGGAGCTTGATTCGTTTGGTTGTTTGCTTGCCCTTAGTTCAAAAATAGATATGTGTAGATTATAAGTTACAAGCAATGTAAACATGTGCAAATGGTTCTTCTCTTTTGTCCAATCATCCATACTCTGTTGTTGCCTTGTTGGAATTTTGATTCTAACGGTAGACATGTGCAAATGACAAAAATCATACTTTTCTCTTTTGTGTTCTGAATAAATTTGGTGTTTTGTCGATATTTCAGATGTGTGATTTTGGATGCCAAAGAAGCTGAAGACAAATATTTACTTTCAGTTCATTCCAAAAAATATGTAAACCTGATTAAGAAGATCAGCTCAAAGCAGTTGATTCTCGGAGGCATAAGATTGCGTTAAAATTGGATTCTATATATTTTAATGAAGGCTCATCAGAAGCTGCTTATCTTGCTACTGGCTCTGCTGTAGATGTGATATTTACAAGGATGCTTTACATAATACAAACTTCTGAGATGGCTCTTTAACCGAGTCTACTTTGGCTAGTTACCGGCATGGAGATGTTCCGGGATCAACCTCCGCTTCTGGTGAGGCAGATGATCCGATTACAATCTCGGACAAACCAACCTCTTCATCCTCTAGTGACTCTTCGTCTAGTAGCTTTTTTGATTTAGGTATGCCAATCTTGTCCTTCTGATTAAGTTCTTTTCATTGTTTTAGATATTTATGGCATCATCTCCACCAGAGATTGTAGAGGAGTCTCGTTCTGCTGAGTCGGACTCTGAGTCTCCTCCTGCCGCCTTAGTAGCCCACTTTCCTTGTGTAACTTATGAAGTTTTAAACACTGCATCCGAGATGACTCCGGACGATGTGTCTGGGCTTCCTATTGGGAAGTTGGGAAACTATGATATAGTTCGCCCACGTGAAGATGAAGCAGTTTGTTCTGGGGGCAACTCGGATGAGCCTTACTTCTATTTCTTCTTTCGTGATCTGGTTACTCAACTCGGTATTAGGTTTCCCTTGACCGAGTTCCAGATTTGCATTTTCAATCATCTTCATATAACTCCCATCCAACTTCACCCCAACAGCTGGGGTTTTGTTAAGGCCTTTGAGTGTTTTTGTGCTTATTTAGCATTGTCCCATTCCGTTTCCATTTTCTTTTTCTTTTTTTAACCTATTATACCTCGAACCGGCTATGAACCAACAGAACGGAAAAGCTGGGTTGCTATTCGAGGTGTTCCTTGTCGGAAGCTGTTGCATGTTTATTCAGAGTCCTTTAAGAACGTGAAAGAGAAGTTCTTTAAGGTTCGACACATCCAAGCAAATAAGCTTGGTTTCTCAATGCTTCTGATTCCGAAGTGTAATATCCCGGAAAAAAAAAAAATAATAATAATAATAATAATAATAATATTGTGTACCCTTATGTGTATAATTATATCATATCAGACATGTTGGGTTTAGCATAAAGGGGTGTTATAAAACATTGATATATTTGGTTGACATTGAATGTGAATAGTTATTTTCATTTAATTGGTAATATGACTAGGTATCTTCATTTAAATATGACCGTTACAATATATTAAGGATAATTAACGTAATTATGATGACCATTGATTTACCTGCAGTTTTTATAATCAAAATAAAAGTAATGACCGTTGATATTGCCTATAAATAGGAGCTTATCCTAACCAAACCAAACCACTTCTCAATTCTCAACATTTCTCCATTTCTATTCTCCTATACTTTCTCTATTCTTACTTCAAAATTTATTTTATTATTATTTTCCTTTGGTTACCAACCATTTGTTTCTCCCCCAATCACTTTTCTTCCAAGAGGTATCCAACACGGAGACCATGTAATCCTAATCCATAGAGAGTCATAGATTATATTTGTATAAAATTCTGTATATGTAATCCTAATCCCTAGGTATTTTTATATTATATTTTATGTGAAATTTGGTACGTGTAATCCTAATCCCTAGAGAGTCAAGGGTTAGCTGTATATGAATTTTGGCAATTTCTTTATTATAATAATGTTTCAAAAATTGTTAGAAATTTGGGGGTATTACAAAATGGTATCAGAGCCCCTGATTCGGCTTGGGGTTTGCTTTTGATACTGAATCAGGGGATCAAAGATCCCAAAGTTAAATAAATAATTAAGTATATAAAAACAAATTTTTTGAAAATTAGATAATAAAGATCAATAAATAGATAAGTCGAGAGATGTGGGTAGTGAAGGGTTATTTTTCTTGTCCTTTAAATATGATTTATATCTTTTAAATTTTGATGATTATATGTTTGAAATTATTTTGTGATATAAAATTATTGTTGATATTATTCTTTAAATTTTTATACGCTATCTTTAGTAACTCGTTCTTATTTTAATAAAAGTAATTAGCTTTCTTTTAGAGTTGTTCTTGAATTGATTAAAAGTTTTCTAGCAAATGAAAGATAATATATGCAATAAAAATTTCTATTTGTTTAAAGAGGATATTCACTTTTGAAACTTTTTTTCTTTTAGCTTGGTTAAAGTAACAATTCATTAATTTGTAGTGTTTTAAATTTATTGTATTCTATGTTTTCTTGTTTGCTTGGTTATGCATTACTCTTAGTTGTGTGCTTACTTTTGTTTTAAAGAGGGCTCAAACTTTTAAGTTTCGAGGACGAAACTTCTTTTAAGAAGGGTAGAATGTAATATCCCGGAAAAATAATAATAATAATAATAATAATAATGTGTACCCTTATGTGTATAATTATATCATATCAGACATGTTGGGTTTTGAAAGTAAAACTGGCCTTGAAGGCCGATGCATGTGAGAGGGAAAAACAAAAATTTTCCTTGCGGAAACACACATGGAAACAGTTTTTCATGCTTTAAGACAACATGATGTTACCTTGTATACGATCTGATCGCCAGGGAGATCACTTGTCAGGTTTGAAGGGTTCAAACCCTCTAACGTTGATCCACACCACCCTTCGTCAATGATGCAAGAACACCTTCTTGAAAGCCACCAGATGACCACCACAGAGAGGCTTGCTATGCGCTCAATAGGTGAATATGGAGACTAGGTTTATTGTTTAGAAGAGTGAAGTCTTTAACATGAAAACTTCACTAGAGTATGGCGCATAGAGTGAGGAGAATTGGCTAGGTTTACTTGTGAAAACCCTAAGGAGGAATAATCCCCTTTGTGCGCATAAGAGAGTTGATTAGTAGGGAGAGAATGAGAGGATTTTTCTCACTTGAAAATCCCTCAATATGTGCGCATAGTTGGAGGAGTTGTTGCAATTCAAAATTGCCAACAACCTTCCATTTGAATCCTCATGAGATTAGGTCCTTATCCTTTCATGATTCTGACCTAATGGTTATCATATGACCACTCACTTATGCGCCCCTCTCAGTCCCAAAATGAGTCCAGATACGTTGTGTAGTTGCATTCAAATTTGAACCAACTAACTCAATGATTCTCTCAACCAACCAAATCAGAATTGCAGCACATTTAGTTAACAAGATGACACTCATTAGCAACTAAAGTGGCACACCATTTCCTTATTGGATGAGATCAAATATTTTCTCTTGATGCAGGGGATTTGTTCCAACAAGATCTCATCTTATCCTTTTGTTATGAAACAACTTTTCACAGCCAATTCAAATTCGAATTCAAACACTTGAATTCAAAAGTTCAAACATTTAAATTCAAAATTCAAATACAAAATTCAAAATTCAAATTAAAAATTCAAAATTAAAATTTCAAATTTCAAAATACAATTTCAAAATTACAATTTCAAATTTCAAACTCAAAATTCGAATTTTAAAATTTAAATTCCAAATTCAAATTTTAAAATCCAAATTCCAAATTCAATTTTCAAAATTCAAATTTAAAATTCAAAATTCAAAATTTAAATGTTTGATATTTAATTTAATTAATTAAATTAATTAGTAATGTCTTGGCATATCCAAGCCCATTACATGATCCATGCGCCCTCTTCCCTTCAGGTGGGCTTCCAAACAGTTTTTTGGGCTAACAACCATTATTAGGCCCAATACCTTTAAAGCTAGTTCATCATGACTACAACGTGTTTGTGTGTGACCCATTAGGTCCAACATAGCCTCTGACATAAATGGGCTCGGGCCCAATAAGCCCACAACCCAATTAATGACAACACAGAGCACTAGCAATGCTTTGTTGCCCAAAGCTAGTCAGATTAATGACTTGATCATCCTATTACACATATTTGGTTACCGTATGTATTTCCCTTTGTCTCGGTTATCTTCCCATTAACCTAGGGTAAGGAAATGTATCAACCACAGCGGATTAGGGTAAGCTTTATTCGAAATAGGGAATCTTCAACTTACTGCTCTAAAGCCAGATCATCTCATGATCTCTTTTACTATGCATAGATTCCCGAGTCCCTGTAAATGTCATCCCAATTTCTCCAATTTACAGATAACCTACTCTGTCACAGAGATTTGATGAATTCCTTCAGCTTATCATCGTAGCCCTGTGCTCTTTCAGGACGCGCCAAACAGTATACCTATTAGTCTCCATGTTTCAGGCAGACGAGGCATGCAATCAAAGCATGCCTTCTAGAACTCAGTCTAGGTAATAACCTCTAGTCTAAGGAAAGACATACCCAAATATAAAGAGACTACTTTAATGATACTATCTGTGAGATTTCCTCATAGAGTCTCTTTTTGGGTCTGTTCAGTGTGAGCTATACTCTTATAGGTCCACCCACGACTTTAGCTAAGACATCTCCATATCTGTAGCACATGAGTTCTTTACCTTGTATCCATATACAAGTAGATAAGTCGTGCTAGTATTACCCGAGATCATTGATCCCAAATCTCAGTGTCTCTAGACAAGGAACATAAAATTAGGAATAAACGTGCGATATCCTTGAATCCTCATGATCGTGATCTCATCACAGATACTCAAGAGATACCTGTTCTATTCCAAGGGGTTTATCCAGTTTGTTCATATAATATTAACAATAATATCGAGAAATAATATAAAACCGGATAAATTGTGCTTATTATTTATTTGCGACAAAAGTTCTACATCTAGTGTCCTTTATTTAATCAAAAGATTGTCTCTAGGACACCCATATACTAACAGGTTTAGCATAAAGGGGTATTATAAAACATTGATATATTTGGTTGACATTGAATGTGAATAGTTATTTTCATTTAATTGGTAATATGACTAGGTATTTTTATTTAAATATGACCGTTACAATATATTAAGGATAATTAAAGTAATTATGATGACCATTGATTTACCTGCAGTTTTTATAATCAAAATAAATGTAATGACCGTTGATATTGCTTGAATTAATGAATCGGTTTCAAAATTTCAGCTATAAATAGGAGCTTATCCTAACCAAACCAAATCAAATCACTTCCCAATTCTCAATATTTCTCCATTTCTATTCTCTTCTACTTTCTCTTTTCTTACTTCAATTTTTTTTTTCCTTTGGTTACCAACCATTTTTCTTCCCCAATCACTTTTCTTCTAAGAGGTATCCAACACGGAGACCAGGTAATCCTTATCCATAGAGAGTCATAGATTATATTTGTATAAAATTCGGTACATGTAATCCTAATCTCTAGGTATTTTTAGATTATATTTTACGTGAAATTTGGTATGTTTAATCCTAATCCCTAGAGACTCAAGGGTTAGCTTTATATTAAGTTTGTATTATGTAAAGCATCATTGTAAATATCACCTCTACAGTAGAGCCAGCAGCAAGATAAGCAGCTTCTGATGAACCTTAATTAAAATATATAGAATCCAATTTTAACGCAATCTTATGCCTCCGAGAATCAAACTGCTTTGAGCTGATCTTCTTAATCAGGTTTACATGTTTTTTAGAATGAACTGAAAGTAAATATTTGTCTTCAGCTTCTTTGGCATCCAAAATCACACATCTGAAATATCAACAAAACACCAAATTTATTCAGAACACAAAAGAGAAAAGTATGATTTTTGTCATTTGCACATGTCTACCGTTAGAATCAAAATTCCAACAAGGCAACAACAGAGTATGGACGATTGGACAAAAGAGAAGAACCATTTGCACATGTTTACATTACTTGTAAATTATAATCTAGACAGATATATTTTTGAACTAAGGGCAAGCAAACAACCAAACAAATCAAGCTCCTTGTACAACTACTCCACGCACCCCAACTCATTCAAGTTCAAAAATTGAGCCATTAAATAACAATATTCTAGGCTCAAATTAATAACCCATAAAAACAAAGTGAAAAATTTGTTTTATAAAAAAGATGAAAAAAATGAAATTATAAACCCTAAAGCATGAAATTACCGGTCGGGAATGCCAGCGCTTTGGAGCTTGTTCCAAATAGCCCTAATGCGATTAGGGGTCTCAGGATGGTGATCATCGTCTGGTTTGTGATGCTTGCACGTCCTCTCATCGTATAGCAAACCAACACGGCGTTGACCAGTGTTCTCACTCCCACACTCCATAGTATCCTAGGTTCTTGTTCCAATCCCACACTTTTGACTTTCTATCTCTCTACGATACACCGAATTCAAATGATTTTGAACCACCAAAGTAGTTTTGAATTTGAAACTTGCTACTTTCCGTTTATGTACCTTTTTGCCTTCAATTTCTCACAAAAACATGTATTCTTAAAAAAGGAAAGGTTAAGAAACTACCATCTGGTATTGTTATTAATCACTTATTACATGATTATATTTTTTCTAATCACTTGACTTTATGAATTTGTTGTGAATTAATAATTAATTGATGAATTTGTTTTATAAAAATAATAATCAACGGTTGATTTCCGCCAATAATGTTACTACCACATCTTAACCGTTGATTTCCGCCAATCAACGGTTATCATTTATTGTGAATTAATAAATAATTAATGAATTTTTTATTAAAATAATAATCTTTGATTGGCAGAAATCAACGGTTAAGATGTGGTAGTAACATTATTTGGTTGTTATAATATCCTATCACATTTTGAATTACTTACCATTTTGTGGTTTTTCTATCCATATCCCTTCTTAATAATGTCAGAAAATTAATTAATTACACCTATTCTACCATGTAAAAAAAAGACCAAACATTATTAAAATGTAGAACCCTTAATAAAAGACTAAAAGAAAAAAAATAAAAAAAACAGTAGAAGAAAAAACAATAACAAATATATTAAAAATAGCTACACTGACAGAAAAGACTGCAAATAAAAAATGAAATAGTCCAAATGAAAAAAAAATTACTAAAAACAAAAAACTAGAAGAAAAAATTAAGACAAAAAAATAGATTAAAAAGAAATCACAATTATGATTTTTAAATATATTTAATTTAATTTATTTCTTTTTTATCCTTGGCCTATTTTATTCCTTTTTATTTAAATATGTTTGGTCTATTTTATTCTTAATTTTTTTTAGTCTTGTGCCACTCCGTTCACTAAAGATCTTTGTAAAAATTTTTGAAAAAAAGAGAGAATAAGACTTAGATATGAAAAGAGAATAAAATTTAGATATAAAAAAAGACCAAACATGTCTAAATAAAAAAAAAATAAAGCAATGACAAAAACAAAATAAAAATAAAATAAAAGCAAGTATATTGAAAATTCATAACTATAATTATTTTTTGTTTTGTTTCTTTCTTATCTTAATTTTTTTCTATTTTTATGTCTTCAATATATATTTTTTCATTTAGACTATTTTCTTTTGAATTTTTGTCTTTTTTGTCACTATTATGATTTTTAATATATTTGGTCCTATTTTTTATTCTATTTTTTTATATATTTTTAATTTAAACATATTTGATTTTTTTTAATCTTTTATTAAGTGTTTTAATTTTTCAACTGTTGATTTCCGCCAATAATGTTACTTCCATATCTTAACCGTTGATTTCCGCCAATCAACGGTTATTATTTTTATAAAACAATTTCATTAATTAATTATTAATTCACAACAAATTCATGAAGTCAAGTGATTAGAAGAAATATAATTACGTAATAAGTGATTAATAACAATACCACATGGTAGTTTTTTAACCTTTCCTTTTTAAGAATACATGTTTCCGTGAGAAATTGAAGGCAAAAAGGTACATAAACGGAAAGTGGCGAGTTCAAATTCAAAACTACTTGGTGGTTCAAAATCATTTGAATTCGGTGTATCGCAGAGAGATAGAAAGTCAAAAATGTGGGATTAGAACAAGAACCTAGGATACTATGGAGTGTGGGAGTGAGAAAACTAGTCAACGCCGTGTTGGTTTGCTATACGATGAGAGGATGTCCAAGCATCACAAACCGGACGATGATCACCATCATGAGACCCCTAATCGCATTAGGGCTATTTGGAACAAGCTCCAAAGTGCTGGCATTCCCGACCGTTAATTTCATGCTTTGGGGTTTATAATTTCATTTTTTTCTCCTCTTTTTTATAAAACAAATTTTGCACCTTGTTTTTATGGGTTATTAATTTGAGCCTAGAATACTGTTATTTAATCGCTCGATTTTTGAACTTGAATGAGTTAGGGTTCGTGGAGAAGTTGTAAAAGGAGCTTGATTCGTTTGGTTGTTTGCTTTCCCTTAGTTCAGAAATATATCTGTCTAGATTATAAGTTACAAGCAATGTAAACATGTGCAAATGGTTCTTCTCTTTTGTCCAATCGTCCATACTCTGTTGTTGCCTTGTTGGAATTTTGATTCTAACGGTAGACATGTGCAAATGACAAAAATCATACTTTTCTCTTTTGTGTTATGAATAAATCTGGTGTTTTGTCGATATTTCATATGTGTGATTTTGGATGCCAAAGAAGCTGAAGACAAATATTTACTTTCATTTCATTCCAAAAAACATGTAAACCTGATTAAGAAGATCAGCTCAAAGCAATTTGATTCTCGGAGGCATAAGATTGCGTTAAAATTGGATTCCATACATTTTAATGAAGGTTCATCAGAAGCTGCTTATCATGTTGCTGGCTCTACTGTAGAGGTGATATTTACAAGGATGGTTTACATAATACAAACTTCCGAGATGGCTCTTTAGCCGAGTCTACTTTGGCTAGTTGCTGGCATGGAGATGTTCCGGGATCTACCTCCGCTTCTGGTGAGGCATATGCTCCGATTACAATCTCGGACAAACCAACCTCTTCATCCTCTAGTGACTCCTCGTCTAGTAGCTTTTTTGATTTAGGTATGCCAATCTTGTCCTTCTGATTAAGTTCTTTTCATTGTTTTAGATATTTATGGCATCATCTCCACCAGAGATTGTAGAGGAGTCTCGTTCTGCTGAGTCGGACTCTGAGTCTACTCCTGCCGCCTTAGTAGCCCACTTTCCTTGTGTAACTTATGAAGTTTTAAACACTGCATCCGAGATGACTCCGGACGATGTGTCTGGGCTTCCTATTGGGAAGTTGGGAAACTATGATATAGTTCGTCCACGTGAAGATGAAGCAGTTTGTTCTGGGGGCAACTCGGATGAGCCTTACTTCTATCTCTTCTTTCGTGATCTGGTTACTCAACTCGGTATTAGGTTTCCCTTGACCGAGTTCCAGATTTGCATTTTCAATCATCTTCATATAGCTCCCATCCAACTTCACCCCAACAGCTGGGGTTTTGTTAAGGCCTTTGAGTGTTTTTGTGCTTATTTAGCATTGTCCCACTCCGTTTCCTTCTTCTTTTTCTTTTTTTAACCTATTACACCTCGAACCGGCTATGAACCAACAGAACGGAAAAGCTGGGTTGCTATTCGAGGTGTTCCTTGTCGGAAGCTGTTTCATGTTTATTCGGAGTCCTTTAAGAAAGTGAAAGAGAAGTTCTTTAAGGTTTGGCAAATCCAAGCAAATAAGCTTGGTTTCTCAATGCTTCTGATTCCGAAGTGTAATATCCCGGAAAAATAATAATAATAATAATAATAATAATAATAATAATAATAATAATAATAATATTGTGTATCGTTATGTGTATAATTATATCATATCAGACATGTTGGGTTTAGCATAAAGGGGTGTTATAAAACATTGATATATTTGGTTGACATTAAATGTGAATAGTTATTTTCATTTAATTGGTAATATGACTAGGTATCTTCATTTAAATATGACCGTTACAATATATTAAGGATAATTAACGTAATTATGATGACCATTGATTTACCTGCAGTTTTTATAATCAAAATAAAAGTAATGTCCGTTGATATTGCCTATAAATAGGAGCTTATCCTAACCAAACCAAACCACTTCTCAATTCTCAACATTTCTCCATTTTTCTTCTCCTATACTTTCTCTATTCTTACTTCAAAATTTATTTTATTATTATTTTCCTTTGGTTACCAACCATTTGTTTCTCCCCCAATAACTTTTCTTCCAAAAGGTATCCAACACGGAGACCATGTAATCCTAATCCATAGAGAGTCATAGATTATATTTGTATAAAATTCTGTATATGTAATCCTAATCCCTAGGTATTTTTAGATTATATTTTATGTGAAATTTGGTATGTGTAATCCTAATCCCTAGAGAGTCAAGGGTTAGCCTTATATGAATTTTGGCAATTTCTTTATTATAATAATGTTTCAAAAATTGTTAGAAATTTGGGGTATTACAAAACGGTATCAGAGCCCCTCATTCGGCTTGGGGTTTGCTTTTGATACTGAATCAGGGGATCAAAGATCCCAAAGTTAAATAAATAATTAAGTATATAAAAACAATTTTTTTGAAAATTAGATAATAAAGATCAATAAATAGATAAGTCGAGAGATGTGGGTAGTGAAGGGTTATTTTCTTGTCCTTTAAATATGACTTATATCTTTTAAATTTTGATGATTATATGTTTGAAATTATTTTGTGATATAAAATTATTGTTGATATTATTCTTTAAATTTTTAACGCTATATTTAGTAACTCGTTCTTATTTTAATAAAAGTAATTAGCTTTCTTTTAGAGTTGTTCTTGAATTGATTAAAAGTTTTCTAGCAAATGAAAGATAATATATGCAATAAAAATTTCTATTTGTTTAAAGACGATATTCAATTTTGAAACTTTTTTTCTTTTAGCTTGGTTAAAGTAACAATTCATTAATTTGTAGTGTTTTAAATTTATTGTATTCTATGTTTTCTTGTTTTCTTGGTTATGCATTACTCTTAGTTGTGTGCTTACTTTTGTTTTAAAGAGGGCTTAAACTTTTAAGTTTCGAGGACGAAACTTCTTTTAAGAAGGATATAATGTAATATCCCGGAAAAATAATAATAATAATAATAATAATAATAATAATAATAATAATAATAATAATAATGTGTACCCTTATGTGTATAATTATATCATATCAGACATGTTGGGTTTTGAAAGTAAAACTGGCCTTGAAGGCCGATGCATGTGAGAGGGAAAAACAAAAATTTTCCTTGCGGAAACACACATGCAAACAGTTTTTCATGCTTTAAGACAACATGACGTTACCTTGTTTACGATCTGATCGCCAGGGAGATCACTTGTCAGGTTTGAAGGGTTCAAACCCTCTAACGTTGATCCACACCACCCTTCGTCAATGATGCAAGAACACATTCTTGAAAGCCACCAGATGACCACCACAGAGAGGCTTGCTATGCGCTCAATAGGTGAAGATGGAGACTAGGTTTAGTGTTTAGAAGAGTGAAGTCTTTAACATGAAAACTTCACTAGAGTGTGGCACATAGAGTGAGGAGAATTGGCTAGGTTTACTTGTGAAAACCCTAAGGAGGAATAATCCCCTTTGTGCGCATAAGAGAGTTGATTAGTAGGGAGAGAATGAGAGGATTTTTCTCACTTGAAAATCCCTCAATATGTGCGCATATAGTTGGAGGAGTTGTTGCAATTCAAAATTGCCAACAACCTTCAATTTGAATCCTCATGAGATTAGGTCCTTATCCTTTCATGATTCTGTCCTAATGGTTATCATATGACCACTCACTTATGCGCCCCTCTCAGTCCCAAAATGAGTCCAGATACGTTGAGTAGTTGCATTCAAATTTGAACCAACTAACTCACTGATTCTCTCAACCAACCCAATCAGAATTGCAGCACATTTAGTTAACAAGATGACACTCATTAGCAACTAAAGTAGCGCACCATTTCCTTATTGGATGAGATCAAATATTTTCTCTTGATGCAGGGGATTTGTTCCAACAAGATCTCATCTTATCCTTTTGTTATGAAACAACTTTTCATAGCCAATTCAAATTCGAATTCAAACACTTGAATTCAAAAGTTCAAACATTTAAATTCAAAATTCAAATTCAAAATTAAAATTTCAAATTTCAAAATACAATTTCAAAATTCCAATTTCAAACTCAAAATTCGAATTTTAAAAATCAAATTCCAAATTCAAATTTTACAATCCAAATTCCAAATTCAAATTTCAAAATTCAAATTTAAAATTCAAAATTCAAATGTTTGATATTTCATTTAATTTATTAAATTAATTAGTAATGTCTTGGCATATCCAAGCCCATTACATGATCCATGCGCCCTCTTCCCTTCAGGTGGGCTTCCAAACAGTTTCTTGAGCTAATAACCATTCTTAGGCCCAATACCTTTAAAGCTAGTTCATCATGACTACAACGTGTTTGTGTGTGACCCATTAGGTCCAACATAGCCTCTGACATAAATGGGCTCGGGTCCAATAAGCCCACAACCCAATTAATGACAACACAGAGCACTAGCAATGCTTTGTTGCCCAAAGCTAGTCAGATTAATGACTTGATCATCCTATTACACATATTTGGTTACCGTATGTATTTCCCTTTGTCTCGGTTATCTTCCCATTAACCTAGGGTAAGGAAATGTATCAACCACTGCGGATTAGGGTAAGCTCTATTCGAAATAGGGAATCTTCAATTTACGGACTCTAAAGCCACATCATCTCATGATCTCTTTTACTATGCATAGATTCCCGAGGCCCTGTAAATGTCATCCCAATTTCTCCAATTTTCAGATAACCTACTCTCTCACAGAGATTTGATGAATTCCTTCAGCTTATCACCGTAGCCCTGTGCTCTTTCAGGACACGCCAAACAGTATACCTATGAGTCTCCATGTTTCAGGAAGACGAGGCATGCAATCAAAGCATGCCTTCTAGAACTCAGTCTAGGTAATAACCTCTAGTCTAAGGAAAGGCATACCCAAATATAAAGAGACTACTTTAATGATACTATCTGTGAGATTTCCTCATAGAGTCTCTTTTTGGGTCTGTTCAGTGCGAGCTATACTCTTATAGGTCCACCCACGACTTTAGCTAAGACACGTCAGGGTTTTTGAAGTGTCGGTGCTTCATAGATTTTGGATGCCAAAGAAGCTGAAGACAAATATTTACTTTCATTTCATTCCAAAAAACATGTAAACCAGATTAAGAAGATCAGCTCAAAGCAGTTTGATTCTCGGAGGCATAAGATTGCGTTAAAATTGGATTCCATACATTTTAATGAAGGTTCATCAGAAGCTGCTTATCATGTTGTTGGCTCTACTGTAGAGGTGATATTTACAAGGATGCTTTACATAATACAAACTTCCGGGATGGCTCTTTAGCCGAGTCTACTTTGGCTAGTTGCTGGCATGGAGATGTTCCGGGATCTACCTCCGCTTCTGGTGAGGCAGATGCTCCGATTACAATCTCGGACAAACCAACCTCTTCATCCTCTAGCGACTCCTCGTCTAGTAGCTTTTTTGATTTAGGTATGCCAATCTTGTCCTTCTGATTAAGTTCTTTTCATTGTTTTAGATATTTATGGCATCATCTCCACCAGAGATTGTAGAGGAGTCTCGTTCTGCTGAGTCGGACTCTGAGTCTCCTCCTTCCGCCTTAGTAGCCCACTTTCCTTGGGTAACTTATGAAGTTTTAAACACTGCATCCGAGATGACTCCGGACGATGTGTCTGGGCTTTCTATTGGGAAGTTGGGAAACTATGATATAGTTCGCCCACGTGAAGATGAACCAGTTTGTTCTGGGGGCAACTCGGATGAGCCTTACTTCTATTTCTTCTTTCGTGATCTGGTTACTCAACTCGGTATTAGGTTTCCCTTGACCGAGTTCCAGATTTGCATTTTCAATCATCTTCATATAGCTCCCATCCAACTTCACCCCAACAGCTGGGGTTTTGTTAAGGCCTTTGAGTGTTTTTGTGCTTATTTAGCATTTTCCCATTCCGTTTCCATTTTCTTTTTCTTTTTTAACCTATTACACCTCGAACCACCTCGAACCGGCTATGAACCAACAGAACGGAAAAGTTGGGTTGCTATTTGAGGTGTTCCTTGTCGGAAGCTGTTTCATGTTTATTCGGAGTCCTTTAAGAAAGTGAAAGAGAAGTTCTTTAAGGTTTGGCACATCCAAGCAAATAAGCTTGGTTTCTCAATGCTTCTGATTCCGAAGTGTAATATCCCGGAAAAATAATTATTATAATAATAATAATAATAATAATAATAATAATAATAATAATAATAATAATATTGTGTACCCTTAAGTGTATAATTATATCATATCAGACATGTTGGGTTTAGCATAAAGGGGTGTTATAAAACATTGATATATTTGGTTGACGTTGAATGTGAAAAATTATTTTCATTTATTTGGTAATATGACTAGGTATCTTCATTTAAATATGACCATTACAATATATTAAGGATAATTAACGTAATTATGATGACCATTGATTTACCTGCAGTTTTTATAATCAAAATAAAAGTAATGACCGTTGATATTGCCTATAAATAGGAGCTTATCCTAACCAAACCAAACCACTTCTCAATTCTCAACATTTCTCCATTTCTCTTCTCCTCTACTTTCTCTATTCTTACTTCAAAATTTATTTTATTATTATTTTCCTTTGGTTACCAATCATTTGTTTCTCCCCCAATCACTTTTCTTCCAAAAGGTATCCAACACGGAGACCATGTAATCCTAATCCATAGAGAGTCATAGATTATATTTGTATAAAATTCTGTATATGTAATCCTAATCCCTAGGTATTTTTAGATTATATTTTATGTGAAATTTGGTATGTGTAATCCTAATCCCTAGAGAGTCAAGGGTTAGCTTTATATTAATTTTGGCAATTTTTTATTATAATAATGTTTCAAAAATTGTTAGAAATTTGGGGGTATTACAAAATGGTATCAGAGCCCCTGATTCGGCTTGGGGTTTGCTTTTGATACTGAATCAGGGGATCAAAGATCCCAAAGTTAAATAAATAATTAAGTATATAAAAACAAATTTTTTGAAAATTAGATAATAAAGATCAATAAATAGATAAGTCGAGAGATGTGGGTAGTGAAGGGTTATTTTTCTTGTCCTTAAAATATGATTTATATCTTTTAAATTTTGATGATTATATGTTTGAAATTATTTTGTGATATAAAATTATTGTTGATATTATTCTTTAAATTTTTATACGCTATCTTTAGTAACTCGTTCTTTTTTTAATAAAAGTAATTAGCTTTCTTTTAGAGTTGTTCTTGAATTGATTAAAAGTTTTCTAGCAAATGAAAGATAATATATGCAATAAAAATTTCTATTTGTTTAAAGAGGATATTCAGTATTGAAACTTTTTTCTTTTAGCTGGGTTAAAGTAACAATTCATTAATTTGTAGTGTTTTAAATTTATTGTATTCTATGTTTTCTTGTTTGCTTGGTTATGCATTACTCTTAGTTGTGTGCTTACTTTTGTTTCAAATAGGGCTCAAACTTTTAAGTTTCGAGGACGAAACTTCTTTTAAGAAGGATAGAATGTAATATCCCGGGAAAATAATAATAATAATAATAATAATAATAATAATAATAATAATGTGTACCCTTATGTGTATAATTATATCATATCAGACATATTGTGTTTTGAAAGTAAAACTGGCCTTGAAGGCCGATGCATGTGAGAGGGAAAAACAAAAATTTTCCTTGCGGAAACACACATGCAAACAGTTTTTCATGCTTTAAGACAACATGATGTTACCTTGTTTACGATCTGATCGCCAGGGAGATCACTTGTCAGGTTTGAAGGGTTCAAACCCTCTAACGTTGATCCACACCACCCTTCGTCAATGATGCAAGAACACCTTCTTGAAAGCCACCAGATGACCACCACAGAGAGGCTTGCTATGCGCTTAATAGGTGAAGATGGAGACTAGGTTTAGTGTTTAGAAGAGTGAAGTCTTTAACACGAAAACTTCACTAGAGTGTGGCGCATAGAGTGAGGAGAATTGGCTAGGTTTACTTGTGAAAACCCTAAGGAGGAATAATCCCCTTTGTGCGCATAAGAGAGTTGATTAGTAGGGAGAGAATGAGAGGATTTTTCTCACTTAAAAATCCCTCAATATGTGCGCATAGTTGGAGGAGTTGTTGCAATTCAAAATTTCCAACAACCTTCCATTTGAATCCTCATGAGATTAGGTCCTTATCCTTTCATGATTCTGACCTAATGGTTATCATATGACTACTCACTTATGCGCCCCTCTCAGTCCCAAAATGAGTCCAGATACGTTGAGTAGTTGCATTCAAATTTGAACCAACTAACTCAGTGATTCTCTCAACCAACCAAATCAGAATTGCAGCACATTTAGTTAACAAGATGACACTTATTAGCAACTAAAGTGGCGCACCATTTCCTTATTGGATGAGATCAAATATTTTCTCTTGATGCAGGGGATTTGTTCCAACAAGATCTCATCTTATCCTTTTGTTATGAAACAACTTTTTATAGCCAATTCAAATTCGAATTCAAACACTTGAATTCAAATGTTCAAACATTTAAATTCAAAATTCAAAATTAAAAATTTCAAATTTCAAATTCAAAATTCGAATTTCAAAATTCAAATTCCAAATTCAAATTTCAAAATTCCAATTTCAAATTTCAAACTCAAAATTCGAATTTTAAAAATCAAATTCCAAATTCAAATTTAAAAATTCAAATTCCGAATTCAAATTTCAAAATTTAAATTTAAAATTCAAAATTCAAAATTTCAATGTTTGATATTTAATTTAATTAATTAAATTAATTAGTAATGTCTTGGCATATCCAAGCCCATTACATGATCCATGCGCTCTCTTCCCTTCAGGTGGGCTTCCAAACAGCTTTTTGGGCTAACAACCATTATTAGGCCCAATACCTTTAAATCTAGTTCACCATGACTACAACGTGTTAGTGTGTGATGTAACAGCCCAAAACCCTGTAGCAGATATTGTCCGCTTTGCCCCGGCCACCCAAAGGCCCGCCGGAACTCACGGTTTTACGTTCTGGGGTTACCCCCAAAAGGCCTCCACTAGGAAAGGTTTCCACACCCATATATATGGCATGCTTTGTTCTCCTTTCCAACCGATGTGGGACATTACATCCTCCCCCACTGGGAATACAGCGTCCCCGCTGTACACACCGGTCCAGGACCAGGCTCTGATACCATTTGTAACAGCCCCAAACCCTGTAGTAGATATTGTCCGCTTTGCCCCCCTTCCGGGACTCACGATTTTACGTTCTGGGGTTACCCCCAAAAGGCCTCCACTAGGAAAGGTATCCACACACTGTAACAGCCCCAAACCCTGTAGCAGATATTGTCCGCTCTGCCCCCTTCCGGGACTCACGGTTTTACGTTCTGGGGTTACCCCCAAAAGGCCTCCACTAGGAAAGGTTTCCACACCCATATATATGGCATGCTTTGTTCTCCTTTCCAACCGATGTGGGACATTACATCCTCCCCCACTGGGAATACAGCGCCCCCGCTGTACACACCGGTCCAGGACCAGACTCTGATACCAACTGTAACAGCCCCAAACCCTGTAGCAGATATTGTCCGCTTTGCCCCCTTCCGGGACTCACGGTTTTACGTTCTGGGGTTACCCCCAAAAGGCCTCCACTAGGAAAGGTTTCCACACCCATATATATGGCATACTTTCTAGGGAAAAGCCTGTATGTGTTGCAAATAATTTAGGATGCTTAGATGTGTGTCTATCTTGTGTTTTCTCTGTCTGGTTTTATTATGATGATGCATATGTGACCACATTTCGTGGGCCTGATCAACTCATTATTTGTGTAACTTGTGCAGAGTCATGGTACAACCTAGGAGGAACCAAGATCATAATGAGGGTCAACCTGACCCGGTCCTGACTGCATTAGCTGAGATGCAGGCGGCGAGACTAGCCGATCAGGAGGCCGCTAGATTGGCCAACCAGGCAATGATGGACGCCATGCGTGAGGCGAACCGGAAAGCCACAGAAGATGTTTTAGAGGCAAACCGATTGGCGAATATGACCATGATGAGGGTCATGATGGAGGAGATGAGGGCTGGCCGCCCTGAGGGCCAGTTACCTCCGCCACCACCTCCACCACCACCACCGCCACCTCCACCCAGTCAGCAGGACGACAGTCAGAGTCATGTGGGGGATGGCAGCCACGTTAGTTTGGCGATGCAGACTATCCCGGAGCATGGGGAGAACCGTGATGTGATTGACCGTAGGCTGAATGCTTTCCGCAAACATAAGCCACCTTCTTTTGATGGGAAGTATGATCCCATTGCTGCTGCTAGATGGCTCCAGGCCTTGGACAAGATTTTCAGGGTGATGCAGTGCACAGAGCCACAGAAGCTGATGTTTGCTACTTACATGCTGGAGGGCGATGCCCATGAGTGGTGGATGAACACCTCTCATGCTTTTGAGATGCAGGGTCATGTGATGACGTGGCCGTTCTTTGAGGACTATTTTCTTGGCAGGTATTTTCCTTATGATGCTCAGGAGAGGAAACAGGGAGAGTTTGACAGGTTGGTGCAGGGCTCGATGTCTGTTGATGAGTACCTGGCCAAGTTTAATGAATTGGTGAAGTTTGCTCATTTCCGGGTGGCTATGCCTACTCCGACCTTCTTGGCTGCTAAGTTCCGCAGGGGACTCAAAGAGGAGATTGCTGATCGTATTGCTGGTTCTGCGTCGAGAGACTTTGGGACACTTGTGCAGCAGTGCCGGGATATAGAGGATGTGTGCATTGTGAGTAAGGCCAAGGGGGCCAAGGTTGATGATACCAAGGGAACCGGGGGTTCCAATTCCTGGAGGGACAGAAAGTTTGTTGGCAAAGGAAAAGGAAAACAGTTGGCGGCTAGGCAGGCGCCTGGTCAGTTCAAGAGGACTTCTTCACAGCAAGGGGGTTCGGCTAGGCCTCCTTCCATCCCTAGATGTTCGGGGTGCGGTAAGGAGCATGCAGGACGTTGTGCTACTGGTCAGTTGATCTGTTTTCATTGTGGAAAGGAGGGCCACTACTCCCGAGATTGTCCATCGTCGAGGGCGAGAGCTGCGGCAGTTCAGGCAGTTCCACTACAGATGATTCCCCTTCCACCTACAGCAGCACCTACTGTGCCACCTACCACTGGACGAGTCTACACTTTGGATCGTCAGCAGTCGGACCGAGCTCCGAACCTGGTCAGAGGTACTATTTCAGTTGGAGGTTCTGCTATTGATGTATTGTTTGACTTTGGGGCTACGCATTCATTCATTGCTACCCCGATTGCTGTGGGGCTTGAGTTGCCCATGTCTGTGCTTTCTCCACCGTTGCGGGTGACCACCGCCACCGGAGAAAAGTGTGATACTACCATTGTGCATCGAGATGTCGTGTTTCAGTGGGATGACCGTGACTTTTCGGTAGATCTGATTGGGTTGCCGATGGCCAATTTGGAAATTATTCTGGGCATGGATTGGTTGTCCAAAAACTGTGCTTTGATTGACTGTTGTGCTAAGAGAGTGGTGATGTCTCCATGTGGGTCCACAACCAGTTCCTCGCCGTTCATTTCAGTCCTGCAGGCTAGGAAGGCCTTGAGAGCAGGGGCATTTGGCTATGTCATGTTGGGGGGTTTGGTGAGTGGGACACAGGAGGATCTCACTGGCATTCCTGTGGTGAGGGATTTCCTTGAGGTGTTTCCCGAGGAGATTCCTGAGTTTCCGCCACAGCGGGAGATAGAGTTCTCCATAGACTTGTTGCCTGGTGTGGGGCCTATTTCATTAGCTCCATATCGGATGTCGCCACCGGAGTTGGCTGAGCTGAAGAAACATATTGAGGACCTTTCGGGGAAGGGTTTCATTCGGCCGAGTGTGTCTCCATGGGGAGCCCCAGTCATTTTTGTGAAAAAGAAAGATGGGTCTATGCGGTTGTGCACCGACTACAGACAGCTGAACAAGGTGACAATCAAGAACAAGTATCCCCTTCCTCGCATTGATGATTTGTTGGATCAGCTTAAGGGAGCTTGCGTGTATTCGAAGATTGACCTCCGGTCCGGATACCATCAAATTCGGGTGAAGCCGGAGGATGTTCCAAAGACCGCTTTTCGTTCGAGATACGGTCACTACGAGTATTTGGTGATTCCGTTTGGACTCACCAATGCACCCGCAGTGTTCATGGATTACATGAACAGGATTTTTCAGCCATACTTGGATCAGTTCGTGATAGTTTTCATTGACGACATTTTGATTTACTCCAGGACAGAGGAGGAGCATGTTGAGCATTTAAGGATTGTGTTACAAATGGTATCAGAGCCTGGTCCTGGACCGGTGTGTACAGCGGGGACGCTGTATTCCCAGTGGGGGAGGATGTAAAGTCCCACATCGGTTGGAGAGGGGAACGAAGCATGCCATATATATGGGTGTGGATACCTTTCCTAGTGGAGGCCTTTTGGGGGTAACCCCAGAACGTAAAACCGTGAGTCCCGGAAGGGGGGCAAAGCGGACAATATCTGCTATAGGGATTGGGGCTGTTACAAATGGTATCAGAGCCTGGTCCTGGACCGGTGTGTATAGCGGGGACGCTGTATTCCCTGTGGGGGAGGATGTAATGTCCCACATCGGTTGGAAAGGAGAACAAAGCATGCCATATATATGGGTGTGGAAACCTTTCCTAGTGGAGGCCTTTTGGGGGTAACCCCAGAACGTAAAACCGTGAGTCCCGGAAGGGGGCAAAGCGGACAATATCTGCTACAGGG
This sequence comes from Gastrolobium villosum, assembly GCA_032173675.1. Lineage (NCBI taxonomy): Eukaryota > Viridiplantae > Streptophyta > Magnoliopsida > Fabales > Fabaceae > Gastrolobium > Gastrolobium villosum. Next base: position 2,839 of record JAVKPL010010322.1, on the reverse strand, counting down.
TTTGGGGCTGTTACATGTGACCCATTAGGTCCAACATAGCCTCTGATATAAATGGGCTCGGGCCCAATAAGCCCACAACCCAAGTAATGACAACACAGAGCACTAGCAATGCTTTGTTGCCCAAAGCTAGTCAGATTAATGACTTGATCATCCTATTACACATATTTGGTTACCGTATGTATTTCCCTTTGTCTCGGTTATCTTCCCATTAAACTAGGGTAAGGAAATGTATCAACCACTGCGGATTAGGGTAAGCTTTATTCGAAATAGGGAATCTTCAATTTACTAACTCTAAAGCCAGATCATCTCATGATCTCTTTTACTATGCATAGATTCCTGAGTCCCTGTAAATGTCATCCCAATTTCTCCAATTTACAGATAACCTACTCTCTCACAGAGATTTAATGAATTCCTTCAGCTTATCACCGTAGCCCTGTGCTCTTTCAGGACACGCCAAACAATATACATATGAGTCTCCATGTTTCAGGCAGACGAGGCATGCAATCAAAGCATGCCTTCTAGAATTCAGTCTAGGTAATAACCTCTAGTCTAAGGAAAGGCATACCCAAATATAAAGAGACTACTTTAATGATACTATCTGTGAGATTTCCTCATAGAGTCTCTTTTTGGGTCTGTTCAGTGCGAGTTATACTCTTATAGGTCCACCCACGACTTTAGCTAATACATCTCCATATCTGTAGCACATGAGTTCTTTACCTTGTATCCATATACAAGTAGATAAGTCGTGCTAGTATTACCCGAGATCATTGATCCCCAATCTCAGTGTCTCTAGACTAGGAAAATAAAATTAGGAATAAACGTGCGAAATCCTTGAATCCTCATGATCATGATCTCATCACAGATACTCAAGAGATACCTGTTCTATTCCACGGGGTTTATCCAGTTTGTTCATATAATATTAACAATAATATCGAGACATAATATGAAACTGGATAAATTGTGCTTATTATTTATTTGCGACAAAAGTTCTACATCTATTGTCCTTTATTTAATCAAAAGATTGTCTCTAGGACACCCATATACTAACAGGTTTAGCATAAAGGGGTATTATAAAACATTGATATATTTGGTTGACATTGAATGTGAATAGTTATTTTCATTTAATTGGTAATATGACTAGGTATTTTTATTTAAATATGACCGTTACAATATATTAAGGATAATTAAAGTAATTATGATCACCATTGATTTACCTGCAGTTTTTATAATCAAAATAAATGTAATGACCGTTGATATTGCTTGAATTAATGAATCGGTTTCAAAATTTCAGCTATAAATAGGAGCTTATCCTAACCAAACTAAACCACTTCCCAATTCTCAATATTTCTCCATTTCTATTCTCCTCTACTTTCTCTTTTCTTACTTCAAATTTTTATTTTATTTTCCTTTGGTTACCAACCATTTTTCTTCCCCAATCACTTTTCTTCTAAGAGGTATCCAACACGGAGATCAGGTAATCCTTATCCATAGAGAGTCATAGATTATATTTGTATAAAATTCGGTACATGTAATCCTAATCTCTAGGTATTTTTAGATTATATTTTATGTGAAATTTGGTATGTTTAATCCTAATCCCTAGAGACTCAAGGGTTAGCTTTATATTAAGTTTGTATTATGTAAAGCATCATTGTAAATATCACCTCTACAGTAGAGCCAGCAGCAAGATAAGCAGCTTCTGATGAACCTTCATTAAAATATATCGAATCCAATTTTAACGCAATCTTATGCCTCCGAGAATCAAACTGCTTTGAGCTGATCTTCTTAATCAGGTTTACATGTTTTTTGGAATGAACTGAAAGTAAATATTTGTCTTCAGCTTCTTTGGCATCCAAAATCACACATCTGAAATATCGATAAAACACCAAATTTATTCAGAACACAAAAGAGAAAAGTATGATTTTTGTCATTTGCATATGTCTACCGTTAGAATCAAAATTCCAACAAGGCAACAACAGAGTATGGACGATTGGACAAAAGAGAAGAACCATTTGCACATGTTTACATTACTTGTAAATTATAATCTAGACAGATAATTTTTGAACTAAGGGCAAGCAAACAACCAAACAAATCAAGCTCCTTGTACAACTTCTCCACGCACCCCAACTCATTCAAGTTCAAAAATTGAGCCATTAAACAACAATATTCTAGGCTCAAATTAATAACCCATAAAAACAAAGTGCAAAATTTGTTTTATAAAAAAGATGAAAAAAAATGAAATTATAAACCCTAAAGCATGAAATTACCGGTCGGGAATGCCAGCACTTTGGAGCTTGTTCCAAATAGCCCTAATGCGATTAGGGGTCTCATGATGGTGATCATCGTCTGGTTTGTGATGCTTGCACATCCTCTCATCGTATAGCAAACCAAAACGGCGTTGACCAGTGTTCTCACTCCCACACTCCATGGTATCCTAGGTTCTTGTTCCAATCCCACACTTTTGACTTTCTATCTCTCTACGATACACCGAATTCAAATGATTTTGAACCACCAAAGTAGTTTTGAGTTTGAAACTTGCTACTTTCCGTTTATGTACCTTTTTGCCTTCAATTTCTCACGAAAACATGTATTCTTAAAAAAGGAAAGGTTAAGAAACTACCATCTGGTATTGTTATTAATCACTTATTACATAATTATATTTTTTCTAATCACTTGACTTTATTAATTTGTTGTAATTAATAATTAATTGATGAATTTGTTTGATAAAAATAATAATCAACGGTTGATTTCCGCCAATAATGTTACTACCACATCTTAACCGTTGATTTCCGCCAATCAACGGTTATCATTTATTGTGAATTAATAAATAATTAATGAATTT
>JAVKPL010010321.1:0-43032 GCA_032173675.1 Gastrolobium villosum | reverse complement strand
TTATTGTTAGAATATATGAAAAATATCTCATAATGTCTCAACTATATCTTAGAATAATTTCAAAATGGTATAAATAAGGATTATCTCTCCAGAATAGTTTCCTTATTTCTTTATATTTCATTATTTAATTGGAATTTAGAGTATAATATTAGTGTGAATAAGGATTAGTGCTAATAAGGAATAGTGCTTTGTTGTTTGTATTACATCATAACATATCAAATCAATATCAATTTCATACTATTCACTTTTTTTTCTGTTTCATTCCTTTTTCACCTAGGTTCCCATAATTTCAAAATGGTATCAAAGTGGTAGCGACCTGTCTCATCATTATTTCAGCATCCAGTTTCCTAAAATCTGAAACTCTACTGTAACAATGTCATTTTCTTCATGATTCTTTTCTTCTAGTTGGCTGTGCACAAATTATGATCACCTTTTACTTTGCTGGTGGGATTTTTGCTAACCGCTGTTCCACATCCATTTCTCAACTGTGTCACTATTTTTTGGTCTTTGTCACCCTCTATACAGCACCTTTTTGGCCTTTACTGCTGTTCCTAGCATCTTTGTTGGTGGGATTTTTGCATATTTATGTCTTTGTGGAAAAAGTAGTCTACTACAATTTTGCAAAAGCTTAAAGTTTTGCATTTTGTTTCATCTCAGGTTGGCTTCATCATGTTTGTATACTTTGGTCTTGGTTACCCTTCTACAATTCGATAACTGATGTTATTACATTTTATATTTTGATTTTACCTATAATAACTTTTATTCTCTCTTTTAGGTCATTGTGAGAGATATATCCAGTAAAAATGTTGTTGCCCAATTCCGGGCCCACAAGAGTCATATTTCAGCTTTATGCTTCGATCCTAGTGGGACCATATTAGTTACTGCTTCAGTTCAGGGGCATAACATTAATGTTTTTAAGATAATGCCTGGATATGAGAGCTTGTCAGCATCTTATGCTCATCTCTACAGGCTGCAACGTGGCTTTACAAATGCAGTGAGTTCATCTTCCTGCCCATTCTTTGGATTAATACATAGCCATTTTCTTATTTAAAATTCATTTACACGAAACTAGGTCTTTTTTAAAAAAAAAATGTAAATAAATAAATAAATAAATCTATATTTGACTTTTCAGGTTATACAAGATATCAGTTTCAGTGTTGATAGCAAGTGGATTATGATTAGTTCCTCAAGGGGAACTAGCCATCTATTTGCTATAAATCCTCAAGGAGGGCCTGTAAATATTCAGTCATATGATAATACTTTTACTGGAAAAAATGGTGGATTGACTAATCAAGCAGTTCTCTGGCCTCAGAATTCAGCCTTAGAAATTTCAAAACAGCAGATCCTTTGTGCTGCTGGCCCTCCTATCACACTTTCTGTTGTAAGCAGAATTAGGAATGGATCTAATGGATGGAGAGGCACTGTAACTGGTGCTGCTGCAGCTGCAACTGGTAGGATGAGTTTCATTTCTGGGGCTATTGCTTCATCTTTCCGCAACTTAAAAGGCAACGGTGCTTTGTATGTTGATGGGAACTACTCCAAGGAAAAGTATCATCTGTTGGTCTTTTCACCGACTGGTTCTATGGTTCAATATGCTCTGCAAACATTTAACAATCAAGATTCAGCTGTTGTTTCTGGATTAACCTCTGCTTATGAATCCTCTCCAAAGATTGATGCAAGAGTAATAGTTGAGGCTATCCAGAAGTGGAATATAAGTCAGCAACATAGTCTGAGAGAGCGTGAAGATAATATTGACATATATGGAGAGAATGCGATTTCTGACAGCCATAAAGTATGTTCAGAGGAAGCACACAAGGATAATATCATTAGCCCTAAAATCAAGAATGTAGCCACGAAATCGAATACATGTCCTGAGAAAGAGCATCATTTGTATATTTCAGAAGCTGAACTGCAAATGCATCAAGCTAAGACTCCACTGTCGGCAAAGGCCGAGGTATATTATTAAAACAAGAAATTGTATTTTTGATGTTTATTATCATACTCTTAGGTATGACATTTAATTGCATGATAGTTTAGCATTTAAATACATGATTCTGTTGTGCCAACCAGATATATTTTCATTCAATGGGTAAAGAGGCTACTATGATGATGGATGAAGAAGCTGCTTCAGGAGGGGAAATCGAGATTGAAAAGATTCCAACTCGAATGATAGAAGCTAGGTCAAAAGACTTGGTTCCAATTTTTGACTATATTCAGACCCCAAAATTTCAAGAAATGAGGTTTGATGACTAATTAATTTACTAATCAGTTATTAGATAGGTCAAAAGACTTAGGCTTTGGATTTGTGCTTATTATTGTTGTACGCAATGACAGTACCTCAATTTTCAAAGGCTGGATGGAAATAACAAATTTGATGATTTTCGGCTCAATTGATGAAGAAATTTCTTTGGGTTTTGGCCTGCCTATTATTCTTGATTGGGGAAGGATATTGTGACAACCAAGTTGTGTTACTACCAATTAATCTCACCGTTAGATCGATTATCTTGATCCAACGGTTATATTTATTTCCATCTTTGTATGGTCATGATTCCCCATATTTAAAGTGAAAGCATTAAATATGGGAAATCATAACCATACAAAGGTGAAAATAAATATAAAGTAATAAATTTGGGAAATCATGACCATACAAAGATGGAAATAAATATAACCGTCGGATCAAGATAATCAATCTAACGGTAAGATTGATTGGTAATCACTCGGTAGTAACATAAATTGGTTGTCACAATATCGTTCCCCTTCTTGATTTACCCTTTGTATGCAAGGTAATTTTTTATTTATGATAATGAAAAATTATGGTTCTCTTACAGGACTCCCTCTCTGGATAACAAGGTAAATGAACAACTATTGCATCATCAAGGTTCCAAGTTGTTTGAAAATGGCAGGATTTCACCTAGGAGTATTTTGGGTTCTACTGAGTGTATGACTAATTCTGGTGGTATTATTGCGGAATATAAAAGTGTGATTGAAGGAAATGAGTGGCATGATCATTTGATTCCATCAGAAAAAAAGGGTTTTGTAAATAATAATGACACCCTTCCACCAAATACTAGGCATGGCATTGTAAATAATAGAAGAGAGCACTTAAACATGGAGGCTCAACACATGATTGTAAATAATTACAGAGAAGGCCTGAAAATGGAGAATCACTTTGAAGAAAAAGGAGATGAATTTGATTAAAGGTAATATTTTAATTTCTGATGTAGGTATTGTCAAATGGTAAGTTTCTTGAGATAATTGAATTGTTTTACTAAATCAATAATGTACGTGTAAAAGACTGTTATATTTCTCAATATTCTGGTTGTTTATATATTTGTAATCGAGCCATATATGGTTAACAATTGCATTTAATTTTTTTTTTTCTTCTTTTTTTTGATATAGGTTTCGCAAATATTCTTTCATTTCGCATGGTAGGCTTTATTAACTGTGTTAATATTATGTTGGAGAGAGAGAGAGAGAAGCTTGAGGTGTATGGGCTTGACCAACGATGCTATCTGTTGACCTTGTAAATAACAGACAAATGCATATCCATAATTAGTTGTAATGTATAGTCGTAACATTGTGCCTAGTATTATTTGTGTGTCACAATATCCTATTCCTAATAATAATAATAATAATAATAATAATAATAATAATTATTATTATTATTATTATTATTATGAGGTAGGATCTTTTGACACCGGTGTCGAATTTAAAGTTTGAACCTCATCTAAAAATCGTTAGATAAAAAAAAATTAATAGTGTCATATGCTTATAAATCAGAGTCATTGATCTTTTTTTTTTTCTAATGGCTCTCAAATGAGGTGTCAAACTTTAAATTTGACACCGGTGTCAAATGATCCTACCCCTATTATTATAGTTTAATATGGAAATATTTTTTTTATATTTGGTTTAACTAATTGTTCTTTTAAAAAAAAAATAAAAAATTGAACACTTGTATAAAAACATATTTTTTTAAGTTCTAAATTTACACTTAACTCATTTAGGTAAAATTTTAATTAATATAAGATTTGATATTAACTCATTAAGCTCAACTAACTCATATCTAAACTATAGCTATGAAAATGGGAACAATTTCTAATTAAATCGAGGTTGAGTTAGCCCTAACTCAAGGTCTGCTCGATCCACTTCCAGTCTTAGAGATGATGCAGATTTTAATTTAAAATAATAAGTAAAGAGTCCATTCAAATTGCCCAAAGCTTTCCATCCCCGAGTTAAACAAATCAAGTACTTCTATGTTAACATAAAGCCATTCTAAGGAAAATTTCAGTTCATCTTTGTTATAAGTTATTCAAAATTAAAATTGATTTATAAGCCATAATTTACAGAAAAGTATTAGAGTTTGTTATGAAAGATGATCCTTCTTTTGATGTTTAGAGTAAGAATTTAAATAGACGCCTGAAGTTCAAGTTTTAGTAATAATGTTATGCTATACTCAAAAAGACGTTTTCGTGATTGTTAGCAATGATAACATTTTTTGTTGGAGCAAAAGTAACTTCCCATGAAGTCATTTATTGTTGTTATTTTAATAATTTTTACAATAAATAAAATACTGAAAAATATGTACCAAAAAAAAAATACTGAAAAATATTTATATTTGAATATTACTGAATAATTTTTATTTAAAACATTTCATTTATATTATTAATATTTATTATAATTTGATTATTTATTTGATAATTTACAATAGATACATATTCATAGTTTATATTAATTATAAATATTGAGAAATGTTAAAAATGAGTAAAGCTAAAAAAGAAATCAAATAATATCAAATGTGCGTATTGCTCCATGTGGAGCTGCTTAAAAGATTTGATTTTTTTTCTCGATAAACAAAAGATTTGATTTTAAGTTAAGGGAAATATTTTTCTCATTTCGTTGAACATAATTATCTCTTGTTATACACTCATTCGATTTTGTGCCAACTTTTTTCTTTTCTTTTAAATTGTGGACCCACATATTTATCTCACACACGTGAGAGAACTATCTCATTCAACATGAGATTAGTAACTCCATCGAGTAAATGTAAGTTGCGCAAGTCGCAACCACTATAAATTAGAGTATAATAAGAAAATTAAAGTATTTTTATTTTATTTAATTTTCAACATTAATCTTTTAAATAATGTACTTTTCGCCTAAAGAATAAGCTCCAGATACTCAATGATAGACTATATGTGTGTGCGTGAGAGCTAACCTTGTGAAGGGAAATAAAAGAAGGGTTCTCTTTTTCTACAATTACTAAATATAAGTTATCTATAGTAAGTTCAATATGACATCGTTTTGAGACGAAATTTATTTCAGGGTTATTATAATCTTTATAATTCTAATTTTTTAATCTTTAAATCCCAAAATGACGTCATTTTGGAAGTAAATACAGATAACTTATCTGCATTAATTGCAGAAATATTTTTTTATAAAAGAATTATGTTATATTTTAACAAAAATTACACTCACATTGTTTTGACTTAATGTTATTACGTTAATGCAATAATAGGAAATAAGCTTTCTCAATTTCATTTACACGGAAAGCAGCAGAGCATAAAACATTAATTTTCAAATTATTATAATAAGTATTCTAGGGCTTTTTATTATTATTTTTACTTTCATATCCATTGTGGTTAAATCCTATATCATTTAGACCATCGTGCTTTCAAATTTATCATTGTGGTTATAATGTGTCAATTAACCCCCTTGAATATAAAAATGTCCTTGTTATATTAAATGACAAAATGCACTTAATAAACAAAACACTAAGTTATAAATGACATGTCAAAATTGTTGGGAATGTGGTTCATACTTTGGGGTTTTAGCAAAATCCCCCTTCCAATTTCTATACTACCGTTAATGCAAACTTTGTGATATATAAAGCTAATCAATATTTTCGAACAATTCACAACATATAATCTATCACTATTATAGAACTTACACTAGCGCATACAAGGCAAAAAAATTAATTTATTATATTTTTTAGTAAAAAATTATGAATTTATTGTTGTTTTGAAAATAATTACGAATTTATTGCACAATGTCATGCTCAATGTGGGCATCACAAGTCACGCCTCATGTAGGCGTCACCCCCACGTGAGTCAAGCCTAAACAACTATATTTTGTTGGAAACTTATAAATACTCTGAAAGTAAACTGGCCTTTGAAGGCCGATGCATATAAGGTGTAAAAACAAAATTTTTACTGCGGAAACGTACATGCACACATAGGTTCATGCTTTAAGACAACATGATGTTACCTTGTTTTTTGGCCTGATCAGTCAGGGAGATCAGATGTCAGGCTTGAAGGGTTCAAACCCTCTAATGGTGATCCACACCACCGTTCGTCAATGATGCAAGAACTCCTTTTTGAAAGCCACCATATGAACACCACAGTGAGGCTTGCTATGCGCACACGTGGTAAAGGTGGAGGCTAGGTATTCTGTTTAGAAAGGTGTAGTGAACTACCCTACAGAATGGTGCATGAGATGAAGGAGTGTAGGCTAGGTTTTTTCAAAACCCTAAGGAGAGGAACTCACTATGTTGTGCACACACCTTGGAGGGAAGAGAAAATGAATCATTCAAAATGAAAACTATCCTTTAAATAACTTGAAAGTTGCACATGAATCAGGGGAGGATAAGGTGGAATTGTTGCAAAACAAATCTTGCCAACAACCTCCAATCTTATCCTCATGAAACTAAGTTCAAAACAATTTAAACTTAAATTCATAAACTATCATATAGTTTACTTTTCATGCGCATAATTTAGCCCTAAAAGGGGTCCAAATATATTGAGTAGTTGCATTCAAAATTTGAACCAACTCACCCACTGATTCTCTCAACCACCAAATCTGATTGAAGCTTTGTTTTAAGTGACAAGATGACATTCTTATCACATAAATATGCGCCCCAAACAGCCCAAAATTATGCTCCAAAGATTCTTCTTGATCCAAGGAATTTGTTCCAATAAGATCTTGAGTTATCCTTTGTTATGAAACAACTTTTCAAAGCCAATTCAAATTCGAATTCAAACACTTGAATTCAAATGTTCAAACATTCAAATTCAAAATTCAAATTTCAAATTCAAAATTCGAATTCCAAAATTCAAATTCCAAATTCAAATTTCAAATTTCCAATTTCAAATTTCAAAATTCGAATTCAAAATTCGAATTTCAAAATTCAAATTCCAAATTCAAATTTCAAATTCAAAATTTGAAATTCAAATATTTGATTATTAATTTAACTAATTAAATTAATTAGTAATGGCTTGGACTATCCAAGCCCATTACTAAGCTCCATGCACCACCCACCCATTTAGGTGGGCTTCCAAACAGCTTCTTGGGCTAACAACCATTATTAGGCCCAATACATTTAAAGCTAGTTCATCATGACTACAAAGTGTTAGTGTGTGACCCATTAGGTCCAACTTAGCTTCTGACATAACTGGGCTTGGGCCCAACAAGCCCACAACTCAATTAATGACAACACAGAGCACTAGCAATGCTTTGTTGCCCCAGAACTAGTCAGATTAATGACTCGATCATCCTATTGCACATATTTGGTTACCGTATGTATTTCCCTTCATCTCGGTTATCTTCCCATTAACCTAGGGTAAGGAAATGTATCAATCCCTGCGGTTTAGGGTAAGCTTTATTCGAAATAGGGAATCTTCAATTTATTGACTCTAAAGGCAGATCATCTCATTATCTCTTTTACTATGCATAGATTCCCGAGTCCCTGTAAATGTCATCCCGATTTCTCCGGTTTACAGATAACCTAATCTCTCACAGAGATTTGACGAATTCCTTCAGCTTATTACCCTAGCCCTGTGCCCTTTAAGGACACGCCCAACAGTATACCTATGAGTCTCCATGTTTCAGGCAGACGAGGCATACAATCAAAACATGCCTTCAAGAACACAGTCTAGGTAATAACTTCTGGTCTAAGGAAAGACATACCCAAACATAAAGAGATTACTCTAATGACACTATATGTGAGATTTCCTCATAGAGTCTCTTTTTGGGTCTGTTCAGTGCGAGCTATACTCTTATAGGTCCACCCACGACTTTAGCTAAGATATCTCCATATCTGCAGCTCATGAGGTCTTTACCTTGTATCCATATACAAGTAGATAAGTCGTACTAGTCTTACCCGAGATCACTGATCCCCAAACTCAGTGTCTCTAGACTAGGAACATATAATTAGGAACAGACATGCAATATCCTTGAATCCTCATGATTGTGATCTCATCACAGATACTCAAGAGATACCTGTTTTATTCCAAGGGGTTTATCCAGTTCGTTCATATAATATTAACAATAATATCGAGACACAATATGAAACTGAATAAATAGTGCTTTCATTTATTTGCGACAAACAAAGTTCTACGTCTAGTGTCCTTTATTTAATCAAAAGATTGTCTCTAGGACACCCATATACTAACAAGCTCCCACTTGGCCTAGAGCCAATCAGACCTAAGTCGTATACCTAAAGCCTCATAATCACTATCATGTTTTCTCTGAGAAACAGCCTTTGTCAGAGAATCTGCCAGGTTTTTAGCTGTGGGAATATAATCTATTTTACATCCATCCTATCATTGATTACTCTAATCAAGTGATATCCGCGGAGCACGTGTTTAGATCTTTGATGAGACTTAAGTTCCACTGACTGCGTAATGGCTCCAGTGTTGTCGCAAAGCAACAGTATGGGCTAATCCACGCTTAGAACCACCCTAAGTTTAGTTATGAACTTCCTTGATCCACACGGCCTCTTAAGCCGCTTCTGAAGCAGCTATGTATTCAGCTTCTATCGTTAAATCTGCTTTAGTATCATGCTTGGAACTCTTCCAATATACTGCCCCACCATTTAAGGTGAATACGAACACTGATTGTGACTTACAGTCAATTTTGTCACTTTGAAAGCTGGCTTCAGTGAACCCTTTCATTGTTAGCTCATTAACCCCACCATAGACCAGAAACACATCCTTAGTTCTTCTTAAGTATTTAAGGATGGTTTTGACTGCCGTCCAGTGACCCTCTCCAGGGTCCGACTGGTATCTGCTCGTAATGCTTAAAGCATATAAGACATTTGGTCTCGTACATATCATGGCATACATGATGGATCCAATAGCCGAAGCGTATGGAATTCCACTCATGCGATCCTTCTCAGGCTGTGACTTAGGACACATAGCCCTTGACAAGTGTACCTCATGACTGACAGGAAGAAAACCCCTTTTCGACCCTTCCATGCTAAACCTCTTTAGCATCTTATCAACATACGTGGATTGAGATAAACCCAGCAGCCTCTTGGATATATCTCTATAGATCTTTATACCAAGTATAAAGGCTGCCTCTCCCAAATCCTTCATGGTGAAGTTTTCTGAAAGCCACTCTTTCGTTATTTTTAATGTGGGGATGTCATTTCCTATTAGCAATATGTCATCTACATAAAGTAATAGGAAGACGACATTACTCCCACTAACCTTCCTGTAAACACAAGGTTCATCCTCGTTCTTGATAAAACCGTTACTCTTAACGACTTCATCAAAACGTATATTCCAACTCCTTGATGTTTGTTTTAGCCCATATATTGACCTTTGTTGTTTGCATACCATATGCTCCTGATCTTTGATTTCAAAGCCTTCAGGTTGTGTCATGTCATGTACACTTCCTCCTTCAAGAACCCATTCAAGAAGGTGGTCTTGACATCCATTTGTCAAATTTCATAGTCGTCGTATGCTGCTATTGCAAGCATGATCCTAATAGATTTGATCATAGCAACTGGTGAGAAAGTTTCATCATAGTCAACTCCTTGTCTTTGACGATACCCTTTCGCCACCAATCTAGCTTTGTAGGTCTAAACGTTGCCATCTGCATCAGTCTTTCTTTTAAAGACCCATTTATTACCGATAGGAACTATTCCTTGCGGTTTAGGAACCAAGGTCCATACCTTGTTCTGACACATCGAATCCATCTCAGATTCCATGGCTTCAAGCCATCTAGAGGAGTCAACATCTTTGACCGCTTCCTCGTAGTTACTTGGTTCATTATCCTCAACAGTTTGCTGATTCTCAATCACAAACCCATACCTTTCAGGTGGATGGATGACCCTCGTAGATCTACGGAGTTGTGTGTTTACTTCTCCATTGGAGAACGTCGCCTGCGAAGCAGACTCGGGTTCCTCAATCTGTTCTTGTGGATCTTGCACTTCTTCAAGATCAATCTTACTCCCACTGCCTCCTTGAGAGATCCAATCCTTCTCAAGGAACTCAGCATTCCTGGATTAAAACCAGTATCCCTTAGAACCTTGGGATACCCCACAAATAGACATTTAGTACTCTAAGCACTAAGCTTGTCTGATGTCAACGCTTTGACATAAGCTGGCGATCCCCATACCCTGAGGTAACTCAGGTTGGGTCTCTTACCATTCCATATCTTATATGGTGTGGTCTGAACAGATTTAAAAGGTACCCTATTTAGAAAGTTATGCCGTTGTGTCGAAGGTATATCCCCAAAACAATTTTGGAAGTTGAATCTAACTCATTATAGACCTAACCATGTCTAACACAGTCCTGTTTCTCCTGACACCGTTTTGGTGTTGTGTGTTAAGTGCACTAAACTGCGAGAGAATTCCATTTTCTCTCTGATAATCCTGAAACTCATGGCTCAGATTTTCACCATCACGATCTGATCGCAATGACTTAACCATCTTGCCACGCCGTTTCTCTTTTTTTTTTGGGTAATCAGCCACGCCGTTTCTTTACTTCATCAGTAAATGAAATAGGAGTTTCCTCCTCTAGCCACAATATACATTGGGCCACATAAATCACAGTGAATGAGTTCTAATAACTCACTAGCCCTATGAATCTCAAGCCCTTTGGGCATTGACGAATCATTTTCCCAGCTAGACAAAATTCATACTGTCCATAGGATTCCAAATCCTTGGAGTCCAGGAATCCATCTTTATGCATCCTAGACAATCTTGTTTCATTTATGTGCCCTAGTCTATAGTGCCAAAGATAGGATTGATTATCTCTCCTAGGTCATTTCACATCTACATTGAGCACTTTAGTTCCCATTTCCAAAACATACAAGCCATTAATTAAAGAAGCGTACCAAAACAATATCATTCAAAATGATAGAAAATGTACCATCCTTAATAATTAAAGCAAAACCATCTTGTTCTAAACAAGAAATAATATTTCTAGAAATGCCGGGAGCATAAAGACAATTATTCAAATGCAATAAGGTGCCCGTAGGCTAATGAGGTCGGTATCTCCACCAGCATGAGCAGCGACTTTTGCTTCATCACCTACGTGGTTTCCACCTCGTTCCTCTCCAATCTTCTAGGCTTCTAAGCACCTGCAACATATTGCAGATTATAAGAACCATAACCGGTATCCAATACTTTATGAAGTCGGATTAGCATAAGAACAATTTATCTCAATCATGTGAATACCTGAGGTTGAAGCATCACCATGCTCCTTCACACTCTTCAGGTAGTCTGGACAATTCCTTTTCCAATGGCCATATTTGCCACAATGGAAGCACACAACATCGCTTTTGTCCTTGGGTGCTGCTCCCTTACCTTTCTTTTTGCCCTTTTTCTTATTGGGTTTTCCCTTGGGCTTAAGGGAGTTGCCTTTTGCAGGCTCCTTGCCCTTACCCATGGCCCTTTCAGGCCCACCAATCATAAGAGCTTGTGTCTCATCCTTCTTGATAGACATTTCAGCAGTCGTTAACATCCTTAACAACTCTGGCAAGCTCACAAGCATCCCATGCATGTTGTAATCCATTATGAATTCACTGAAAGAAGGAGGAAGTGATGATAAAACTAAGTCATTAATTAATTCAGCATCCATTGTGAACCCTAGACCCTCTAGCTTCTCAATGAGTGCCACCATCTTCAGTAGATTGCGGTTAAAACACATGCCTTCAGTCATCTTGCACAGGAACAATTCCCTAAAGGTCTCATACCTCTCATGTCTGCCTTTAATATCATACAACTTCTTGAGATGTATGATAATAGAGGGGGCATCCATATGCTCGTGCTGTTTACGCAGTTCAGGCGACATGGATGCCAGCATGATGCAACAAGCCAACACATTATCATCCATGTGTTGCTTGTGGGTCTCGAAATCAAATTTCGTGAACCCATCTTCCCATTCCTTAGGCGCAATAGGCAAAGCAGTTTCCAGTACATAAGCTATCTTTTCGGTCTTAAGAACAATTCTTAAGTTCCGATACCAGTCCATAAAATTTGAACCGGTCAGTTCATTCGTATCGAGGATTGAATGCAGTGACAGTTGATTAGTCATATTAAAAGCTGAAAAAGATGTAAATATGATTTTAGTTAATATATGGTTATGTAGTTAAAAGCAAATTATTAAAGACTTTAAATAATTTGCCCCTCCCACTATTTTATCTAAGTCAATGACCTTTACTATTTGACTTAGGGTTAATCTACTTTTAGATTTTACCTTAGTGAGATTAAGAGTGCGATTATTTATTTTAATCTTCATCTGAGACCGCAAGATTAATTTAAATAATGGATTGATCTTTATCAACAGTATCTCATACCCTCTCTTAACATTAGGTTGACAACTCTTTATCACTTAGTGGTGCATCTCATGCAACCAACCTAGCACAATTACCCTAAGCACATAAGTCCGGCTGTGCCTGCAACTTATGTCTTAGTTAAGCATAAACCAGCACCCTAAGTGTCTTACACTTCAAACACTACTCTAGCTCAATGAAACAGTGGGTCCCAACTGAGTTGTGGAGCACCACTATGTAGAAGAGTTTTGAGTAGCATTGGTGGTGGGAGGTAATCACACGCTTAATTATTTATTCCTTTTAAGGGTTCCTTTTATTTTAGGGTTAATTAGGTCTCATCAGATGCATGTTGTAAGTTATCATGCTAGTCGTAACCTATGTCAAACATCTATCGGTTTACACTAGTCGCTATTGGACAAACATAATAACCATACAAAACGCGGTTTGCCCAATTCATGCATACTAGACGTTCTAATCATACATGCATATAAACAGCTTATATTGAGATAGTCATGGTGCTCGCGCTTTTTGTCCATTTTGCTTCTTTAAGCAACGGCTGCTTGTCGTCTATACGCCACTAGCCTATTTCTCTAATTACACATAATTAAAGAAACTCCAAAACATCTTTGGAGGGACAAAATCATAAAAATTAAATTACAAATACACTTGTAAATCAAATGGCGCAATTACACATTAATTTAAAATTCAAAATTTTTAAATCCGGGCACCATGACCATCCCCTTCCACTTTGTACCTAAAAACTTCAAAACTTGCAAACACAAACATTATATTATCACATAATATTTTCACATATATTTTGACATTTAACATTTAAACATCAAAATAATATCAAGATTCATATTCTTAGATTTCTCTAGTTGGCCGATTTTAAAAACAATTCTAATTCAAATTTTATTAATTCTTTCTTAAAGAAAATAAAATTAAACCATGCATGTAGCCACAAACCCCTTCATGGCGAACCATATAGTAGACTATATGATAAATTTTGTCACAAAATTTCATGCATATAAACATGACACAATTCATGGAGAAAAATAAGAAAACATTCAAGGTACTCTTAGTACCTTCCATGGCCGAATCTACCCTTTCAAAAAGGGTGTTCCTTTTAAGAC
The DNA here is from genome assembly GCA_032173675.1 of Gastrolobium villosum. NCBI lineage: Eukaryota > Viridiplantae > Streptophyta > Magnoliopsida > Fabales > Fabaceae > Gastrolobium > Gastrolobium villosum. The sequence continues at coordinate 29,344 of JAVKPL010010321.1, read as the reverse complement.
TTTCATAAAGAAAAAGAAACTAAACCGTGATGCATAATGTTTTATGAACACAGAATCAAATTTACATGTTCATAAAAACAAAAACTTTAACACTTTAAAGGATTTGTGATTCAAAATCTATATGCAGAATTTAAACTTTAACCCTTTAAAGATTTTGACCGTGAAAAACTCCTTTCACAAACAAGGTACCATCACCTGCCGATGGTAAAGCAACCGGGCTCTGATACCACTTGAAAGTAAACTGGCCTTTGAAGGCCGATGCATGTAAGGTGTAAAAACAAAATTTTTACTGCGGAAACATACATGCACACATAGGTTCATGCTTTAAGACAGCATGATGTTACCTTGTTTTTGGCCTGATCAGTCAGGGAGATCAGATGTCAGGCTTGAAGGGTTCAAACCCTCTAATGGTGATGCACACCACCGTTCGTCAATGATGCAAGAACTCCTTCTTGAAAGCCACCAGATGAACACCACAGTGAGGCTTGCTATGAGCACAGGTGGTGAAGGTGGAGGCTAGGTATTCTGTTTGGAAAGGTGTAGTGAGCTACCCTACAGAATGGTGCATGAGATGAAGGAGTGTAGGCTAGGTTTTTTCAAAACCATAAGGAGAGGAAATCACTATGTTGTGCGCACACCTTGGAGGGAAGAGAGAATGAATCATTCAAAATGAAAACTATCCTTTCAAATAACTTGAAAGTTGCGCATGAGTCAGGGGAGGATAAGGTGGAGTTGTTGCAAAACAAATCTTGCCAACAACCTCCAATCTTATCCTCATGAAACTAAGTTCAAAACAATTTAAACTTAAATTCATAAACTATCATATAGTATACTTTTCATGCGCATAATTCAGCCCTAAAAGGGGGTCCAAATATATTGAGTAGTTGCATTCAAAATTTGAAACAACTCACCCACTGATTCTCTCAACCACCAAATCTGATTGGAGCTTTGTTTTAAGTGATAAGATGACATTATTATCACATAAATATGCGCCCCAAACAACCCAAAATTATGCTCCAAATATTCTTCTTTTGATCCAAGCAATTTGTTCCAATAAGATCTTGTCTTATCCTTTTGTTATGAAACAACTTTTCAAAACCAATTCAAATTCGAATTCAAACACTTGAATTCAAACGTTCAAACATTCAAATTCAAAATTCAAAATTCAAAATTTAAAATTTCAAATTCAAATTCAAAATTTGAATTTCAAAATTCAAATTCAAAATTCAAAATTCAAAATTCAAAATTCAGATTCAAAATTCGAATTTCAAAATTCAAAATCCAAATTCAAATTTCAAAATTGAAAATTCAAATTCAAAATTCAAAATTCGAAATTCAAATATTTGATTATTAATTTAACTAATTAAATTAATTAGTAACGGCTTGGACTATCCAAGCCCATTACTAAGCTCCATGCACCACCCACCCATTTAGGTGGGCTTCCAAACAGCTTCTTGGGCTAACAACCATTATTAGGCCCAATACCTTTAAAGCCAGTCCATCATGACTACAAGGTGTTAGTGTGTGACCCATTAGGTCCAACTTAGCTTCTGACATAACTGGGCTTGGGCCCAACAAGCCCACAACCCAATTAATGACAACACAGAGCACTAGCAATGCTTTGTTGCCCCAGAACTAGTCAGATTAATGACTTGATCATCCTATTGCACATATTTGGTTACCGTATGTATTTCCCTTCGTCTCGGTTATCTTCCCATTAACCTAGGGTAATGAAATGTATCAACCCCTGCGGTTTAGGGTAAGCTTTATTCGAAATAGGGAATCTTCAATTTACTGACTCTAAAGGCAGATCATCTCATGATCTCTTTTACTATGCATAGATTCCTGAGTCCCTGTAAATGTCATCCCGATTTCTCCGGTTTACAGATAACCTAATCTCTCACAGAGATTTGACGAATTCCTTCAGCTTATTACCCTAGCGCTGTGCCCTTTAAGGACACGCCGAACAGTATACCTATGAGTCTCCATGTTTCCGGCATACGAGGCATACAATCAAAACATGCCTTCAAGAACACAGTCTAGGCAATAACTTCTGGTCTAAGGAAAGACATACCCAAACATAAAGAGATTACTCTAATGACACTATCTGTGAGATTTCCTCATAGAGTCTCTTTTTGGGTCTGTTCAGTGCGAGCTATACTCTTATAGGTCCACCCACGACTTTAGCTAAGATATCTCCATATCTGCAGCTCATGAGGTCTTTACCTTGTATCCATATACAAGTAGATAAGTCGTACTAGTCTTACCCGAGATCACTGATTCCCAAACTCAGTGTCTCTAGACTAGGAACATATAATTAGGAACAGACATGCAATATCCTTGAATCCTCGTGATCGTGATCTCATCACAGATACTCAAGAGATACCTGTTCTATTCCAAGGGGTTTATCCAGTTCGTTCATATAATATTAACAATAATATCGAGACACAAAATGAAACTGAATAAATAGTGCTTTCATTTATTTGCGACAAACAAAGTTCTACGTCTAGTGTCCTTTATTTAATCAAAAGATTGTCTTTAGGACACCCATATACTAACATACTCAACCTAAACGTCTCTAAACAAGCTTTGACACTACTGAATCATATTTTGAACCTTCCTTGATAGATGTTATTGTTCTTGCTCTTGCATAACTCATTCCTGATCATTTAATGTCTTTAAACTCATTTCTTTTTGAAAGATCATGTACCCATAGAGTTATCTCAAGTAACTTGAGAAAAAATAAGCCAATATATATATATATATATATATATATATATGTATGTGCGTGCAGTGGCGGAGCCAGGCTCCAACCGATGTCCGGGCCAAAAAATTATATGTGTATTTATTTTTCTTAATTTTTGTTATTTAGTATCATAATATATTTGAATTATATTAAATACAAAACACTTGTGAGCAAAAGAATTATAATTTTATTAAATATTTTTAAATTTCATTGAATGTATTTCAGGAAAAAATTCAAAAAAACCCTATTAGCTTTCTTAATTATCACTTACCCCATCACAAATTTTTTGAATTATTTACACCGTTATTTAGATTTTTTTATCACTTACCCTAGACTTAAAGTTTTTTTTTATCATTTACCCCATAAGTTAGGGGGTAAATGATAAAAAAAACTTCAAGTCTGTGAGGTAAATGATTCAAAATTTTGGAAAAGGGAGTAAATATTAGGAAAAAAGTCATAGGGGTTTTTTTTTGAAGTTTTCCCTATATTTTAATTTTTTTATATAAATGAAAATGGAACACGTAACTTAATACAACCTACCCAAATCTCTCACCAAATATATTTTAATTTTTTGATAGGACCAAATTACAAATTTTAGCCCGGGCCAAATTACAAATTTAGACCGGGGCAAATTATAATTAATTATTTAACTATATATGATAAATACAATTTGTTAAAATTTAGCCTGGGGCGAAACCACACCCAGGTGCAACGTGGCTCCGCCACTGTGTGCGTTTATTTCATTTTCAAACATGCAATTATTGATAAATTTATAATATGCAATTATTAATATAAAAGAAATAGAATGACCTTATTGACATACTATGGTATGCTATATGACCCATGAACTCAGTATGGCATGTTGCGACCAACACTCAGACAAATCACAACTTTAACGTGGCCACTTAGTGATGCAATCAATTCAAAAGGGAACTTAGGTGGACTCGTGCAACCCATCCCTTTCATGCACAACATAAGCAATACATGAAAGATGCAACACAAGCTAAAGCGCAAAATTAATGCCAAATTGAATCTCTAAGCAAACCAAATTGACTGTGTCAGTTGTCGAATATGAATGTTCAATAGTTTTCGAGTAATGATGAGATATATGGCTAATAAATAGTAATTAATAAAATGTAAAATTAATTAACAAATTTATTATTAACAAAATATGCTATATGATTAAAATTTTAGGCAAAACTTAAAAATAGATAGACAAGAACAAAAATGAATAAGGTTTTCCAAATTCTGTTTTCGAGATAATCTTTGTTGTTTAGAGTATGCTCTACTCAATATTTTATGGGTAATATTTTTCTTATGTTATATAAAAAAGGTATTATTTTCTACACTCATTTTTCAGATGGGTCCCACAATTTTTTTTCTCTCTCACCTTTAATTTTTTTATCTCTTATATTTATTACTTAGCTAAAAGATAATATTTTTTTAATGTAACATAAGAAAAGTATTACTCAAATTTTATAGTAGGAAATGACTCATTGACCAAAAATGCAGATAATGGAACTGTAAATTGTTTTTAGAATATATAATTTTGAAAATAAAAAACCAGATTTTGAAAGAATTCCACGATAATAAGAAATATAATATTTGTAATTATTGGGAGAGGGAGCTTTGCAGAATATCACCCAAATTACTGCTTTGTGCCTTGGGAAAAACCACCCCAACTCACTGTTGTTAAAATTGGATCAAAACGGTTGGTTTGAATGGTTGAACTGGAACCGAACCTGATTTGGTTCAAATTAAGGGATCGAATTTGTAGACAAACTTGTGAATCGGTTATAAACTGAATTTAACCGGTATTAAATCGACTTTGAATTTTGGTGCAAAATATTGGATAATACTATTAGGCATATGATTGTAACAATAACCATATTTTAATATATATATATATATATATATATATATATATATATATATATATATATATATTGGGCAAAAATGATTGGTAACGTGACTGCGTATAAACATTGATGCAGTCACCTAAAAACTACGTTGTTTTGGGTGAGTTAAAGAAAATTCCCGTTCAAAATTAATCGTAGAAAATGAAAATATTATATTTATTTTCACCTCTATATGGTTATAATTCTCAATATTTTATATTTTATATTTATTTTCACTTTCGTATAATAATGATTTCCCATATTTAATGTTTTCACATTATAAAACTACGTAATTTTATATGACTGCATTAATCCTTAGGTGTAGTCATTGCACATCCGTTAAACCCATATATATATATATATATATATATATATATATATATATATATATATATATATATATATATATATATAAGCTTTAATAGTTCTCCAATTGCTGCACATTAAAAAATTTTCAGCAACATTTATTTACACCATGCAGATTTTTTAAATGGTAAGATCCGCATCGAATCGTAGTGTTAATGTATTTCTGTAAAAAAAAAAATTCTTTTAACGACATGAGAAATCACAAACCCATATATATATTTGGTTCGTGCAAACCGGTGATTTAGTACTTACTTTTTGAAAGACGTGCAAATAAAGCATTTGAAATCATAATAAGCATGCTTCGCGATTCTGTGCTTTACAAGGTCAAAGTGATCTAAGAGCTTCTCTGTTTTGGACATTTTACCTTCTGTAGTAGCTTGGATGCAAATTTAGCACAAGTTGACAGTCTTCGCTGCTGCACGTGTCCAAAGTGTCTTTAAAGACTTGAAAGGTTGGCTCCTCAATGTTAGAATGCAAGCCATAATTTTTTATTGATTCTATTCATATTATGTTGTTACAAAGTCTATAAAAGCATTTCAATTTTGTTTATGTGATTGAAAGTTGTTAATGTACATAATTTCCTATTTGATAGTTGATAGTTGGCTTATCAATTTCGGTTTACATATATTTATGCTTTTGTCCTTCTACATGTCATTTGTCATACATGACTTGTTCAATGTTGATATTTTACTTTTCTTCTCTCCCCGTAAAGGAAGTTAAACTTTTAAACTTACGTATACTATTGGTACATGAAAGGTGGACCCCAAGAAGTTGTGAGCAAGAAAATGATGTTAAAACTCGTAAACTAGATTTTCATTTTGTCCATGTAATTTTCTATTAGTATGCTTGTCAGTTCAGTTAGCACATCAACATAGCAGTTGAAATAGTGGTCAAGAAACATTTATTTTAGAATATCGTATATCAAAGTAGCATTCACATCATATATCAAACATTCAAAGGTTACTTAAATCCTTTTAGAGGAAATTTATTCATTTTCACCTGAAAAGTGATGTTTTTCCTTTTGCAACTTTTTCATTCAAACTTCCCTTGGATTTTCACTCGATTTAAGTCAAGTGTCGCCGACGAAAATTGCAAGTTTATGAATAAAAATTTAGACAGTTACTGACAAGGATTATTTACTCTGTCAGGATATTTACACATAAGGAGAATTAACTTATTAAATAGTGAAATTACTCAATTTAATTAATAATTTTATTGAGTAATTATGTATCCCTTATGTATGACTCTTATTTAAACTAGTTCTTATCTACGAAAACAATTTGTATGAGTATCATCTTATATATATATATATGGGATAAGATCCTTTGACATTAGTGTTAAATTTGAGATTTGATACTTCATCTGAGAGTTATTAGATCAAAAAAGATCAATTGTGTCACATGCTTACAATCTGATCTTTTTTTATCTAATGACTCTCAGATGATGTGTCAAATTTCAAATTTAACACTGGTGTCTAATGATCTTACCTATATATATATATATATATATATGATCCTTAGATATAAGTGAGATAAATGGGCAAGATTAAGAGTGTAACTTACACTGGTGTAAAATGATCATGACCCTATATATATATATATATATATATATATATATATATATATATATATATATATATATATATATATATATATATATGAATGAAAAAGATGAGTAACAAGAATAATAAGATTACATTTAAAGCCTCAGTCTCTTTGGTAAATGAAAGAAATGATCTAAATGTTCTGCCTACTTCTATGAAGACTAGAGAAACACCAAATGGAAGGACAAATCAAACTATAATATGCTATGGCGAAAATTCCAATGTTCCAATGACCGTAAATGAATCCTATTATATATGATAATAGATATATTCCAAATTTTGTAAGCTAGTTCTATTACAAGTGGCCTTAAGATGCACAGATAAAGGTGCCATTATTGTTATGCTAATTAAACAAATCATGACAAGCCAAATGATGCTAATAACCTTTGAATTTTTTACTGTGCAAACTAGGTAGTCTGGGAATAGCAAGCAGGTCTTCCCACAGAAGCATGCAATGGCAATGGAATCCAAGGTACATATTAGTAAGTGAGGGAGGGATCCTATAGTTCTTCTTCCTTTATACTTTTGCTATCTTTCTTGAACTACCCTATTTACTATGTCAATAACATACAAATTGCATAATACCTCAAACCAGTTTGTTACTGAATTAGGTGCAGGACAGGGTTTTTTGCAATCTTAGACCTATTATATTGGTTTCCCCTCTTGCCCTTTTAAAACAACTCTAGCACTTCCCTGTTTTTCACTTCTTTGATAGTTATTTTTAGTAATGTCTATGTAAAATTGTTATCAATCTTGCGAAATATTTAATATGGTCCAGCACCATTAAATCTTTTGGTGCTCCTATCACAATACCAATTTTTCCTTTCCTCTTTTACCTCTGTTATTTTCTCTCTTTTCCAATTTTACCCTCCTATTTACACTAAGGGACCATCTAAAAAATGGTGGTCCCAGTACACATTATTTGCTCTCTCAATCTTGAGAGAACGTTTTTAGTACTATCACATAGACATAATATTAAAGTTTTTTTTCTTATTTCAAAAAATATGTCAACACAAGTGTTATATGTAATCAGAATATGCTGATGTGGCAATAGTTGTTAGTTTGTTACAGGATAGTTAGTAGTTTGTTACAGGTTTGTTAAAAGGGTTGGTTAGTTTGTTAAAGGGTTGGTTAGTTTGTATATAACCTACCTTTTGTATCATGTTTAAACATATAATCTCATATACGATTCACCAAGAATGAAAACCATTCTCTCTTCATCTTCTTTCTCTTCTCTCAAGATGCAGTTCATCTTCTTTTCCTTCTTCATGGTATCAGAGCATTGAAGCTCTGGTATCCACCACATTTTCCTTTCTGCGTTTACTCTAAGCTTCTTCATGGATTCTTCAAACTTCACCATGGAGAATTCAAACGAAACAGAAAATCAAGATCCAAACAGAAATCTAGATCCATCACATACTTCAAAGGAAAAACAGGTCCAAACACCAGATTTCCTTAATAACCCGCGGAATCCTCTTTTCCTTCATCCAAATGAAAATCCAGCTGCTATATTAGTTTCACCATTGTTGCATGGCTCAAATTATCATTCCTGGTCGCGAGCCATGAGGATGGCCCTTAGTTCAAAGAACAAATTATGTTTTATAGATGGATCTATGCAGATTCCTTCAGAATTTGATGAAAACTTCTCAGATTGGGAAAGATGCAACAATACTGTGTTAGGCTGGATTCAAAGATCAGTAGATGATTCTATTGCGCAATCAATCTTGTGGATAGATCATGCAGAAGATGCTTGGATTGATCTTAAAGATCGATTCTCTCAGGCCGATATCTTTAGAATCTCAGATTTGCAAGATGATATCTGTAAACTAGAGCAAGGAAACCGAACTGTTGCTCAATATTTTACAGAATTGAAGATTCTTTGGGATGAAGTTGATAATCTAATTCCTTTACCGAGGTGTACATGCCAGGTAAGATGTTCTTGTGATGGATATAGCAACATGCGTAAGATAAGAGACAGAGATCGAGTCATCAGATTTCTGAAAGGATTAAATGATCATTATGAGCATGTTAGTTCTCAGATCATGCTTAATGATCCACTTCCAGTTGTTAATAAAGCTTTCTCCATGATTATCCAACAAGAAAGAAAATTGAGTGGTCAATCTCATAATGATGTAGCAGATACATCTCGTGCTTTTTCCTATGATTCTGGATCCAAGAATGTTGTGAATTCAGGAAAAGTAAAAGCTCCTTTTAACGAAGGAAGTGCTTATAACAAAGGAAAAGGGAAATATTGCATTCACTGCAAAATGACAAACCACACAGTTGAGAATTATTACTTCAAGCATGGTTTTCCCCCTGGATACAAGTCAAAGAAGAGTGTCAATCATACTGCTATATCCAATAATGGGAGCCAAACAGAACATAATAGCCCTTTCACTGTTGAGCAGCATCAACAGTTGCTTAGATTGTTGAGTTCCAGCACTGAGCCAATCCATCATTCAACCAACTTGGTACAAGCTTCTGCCATGACATCAGAGAGACCATATGTAACAGGTACACTCTTCCATGATTGGATATTAGACACAGGGACAACAGATCATATATGCTTTCAACAATCTTGTTTTTCTTCCTTGCACGAGGTATTACCTATATCCATTAGCTTACCAAATGGTCATCACATTAAAGTTGAGTTCAGTGGGACTATTGCAGTAACTGATACACTAGTTTTAACTGATGTTTTGTATGCTCCTGATTTCAAAGTAAACTTGATTTCAGTTCCAAAGCTTCTTAAAACTTCACCATATTTCATCACTTTTACTGATACCAATTGTCTTATTGTACAGAAGCATACCAAGCAGATGATTGGTTCAGCTGAACTCAGAAGAGGGCTTTACATGTTAATCATCCAGAAGACCAGACCATCCATTTCCATTACACAGCCTCATACAGTTTACCATAACAGTTCCTTAGATTGTAACCTTTCTGATTCAGCTATTGCTTTGAATAATGACCATATACTTTGGCATTATAGGCTTGGTCATGTTTCTCATACAGTTTTAAAAACTTTGTCTTCTCAATACGCCTTCATTTCAAATAAATCTGTCACTCCATGTGATGTGTGCCAATTTTCTAAGCAACACAGATTGCCCTTTTCTCTTAGTGCATCTAAGTCCACCAGATTTCTAGAATTGTTGCATGCTGATATTTGGGGCCCTTATGGCACTCGATCCATACATGGCCATAGATATTTTCTTACCCTTGTTGATGATTTCACAAGATATACATGGGTCATTCTTATGAAATGCAAATCAGAAACAACTTATAACTTAGAAGGATTTATTTCTTATATGGAAAATCAGTTTCAAACATCTTTAAAAGTTATTAGAACTGATAATGGCCCTGAGTTCAATATGACTTCCTTTTTCCATAAAAAGGGAATTTTTCATCAAAAATCTTGTGTGGAAACACCCCAACAAAATGGGATTGTAGAGAGGAAACATAAACACATTTTAAATGTGGCCCGATCTCTCACCTTTCAAGCAAATATCCCTCCAAAACTGTGGTGCTATGCTGTTCTTCATTCAGTCCATATAATAAATCGGGTTCCTACTCCTTTACTCAACAACTTGTCACCATATGCCAAGCTTTTTGGCACAGCACCTGATCTACATGAATTAAAGGTTTTTGGTTGTCTTTCATATGCATCCACACTTATGTCTCATAGATCAAAATTCTCCAAGAGGGCACGAAAGTGTATTTTCCTTGGTCATAAACCAGGAATTAAAGGCTATATCTTATATGACCTTATGGCAGGTTCAATTTTCGTCTCCAGGCATGTGAAATTCTTTGAGTTGCATTTTCCTCTTTTCCATACTTCCTCACAAAACAATAACCATATTACACCTTATCCATTACCTGTTTTACCTGACCATGACTATTACCAAACACCAACAGAACCACATCACAACCATACCAGCACACCATCTTCTCCTACTTTACCACTACAAACCACACCTCCACCAGATATGTCTCAATCTCCTATTTCTAATCCTGATCATGTTGTGGTAGTACCAGAACCTATACAACCTTCTCGAGTTCCAGATCCTCATCCTCGACAGTCCACCAGATCTAAGCAACCACCAAAATATTTTGATGATTATCATTGGAGCCTCTCTAATGCTACAGCTGCCCTTTCATCTTCAGGTAAATCTTATGTTATGTATCTTTTATCCAAAGTCTACACATTTGACAATTGTTCCTCTTTATACAAACACTACTGCCTTACACTGAGCTCTATGGTCGAACCAGCCACCTACCACCAGGCATCTCAACATGACTGTTGGGTTGATGCTATGAAAAAGGAACTTACTGCATTGGAACTTAATCACACATGGTCTTTGATTGACAAGCCAGTTGGTATTAAACCTATTGGATGCAAATGGGTATTCAAAATCAAATTAAAAGCTGATGGATCTATTGAGAGATACAAAGCAAGGTTAGTTGCCAAAGGATATAATCAAACCGAAGGGATTGATTATTTTGACACCTTCTCTCCGGTTGCTAAGTTGACCACAGTCCGAGTCTTACTCTCCATTGCTGCAGCTCGTGATTGGGATCTTGTTCAGTTGGATGTTAATAATGCGTTCTTACATGGTGCATTACATGAGGATGTCTACATGCTACCACCTCCAGGTCTTTCTATTACTGATTCTGGTAAAATTTGCAAATTACATAAGTCCTTGTATGGCCTGAAACAGGCTAGCAGGCAGTGGTATGCAAGACTATCCTCTTTTCTCATATCTCTCAATTACAAACAATCGACTGCTGATTACTCCTTGTTTGTTAGTCAGAGTTGTTCTTCTTTTACAGCCATTCTGGTGTATGTTGATGATATCATCATCACTGGAAACAACTCTCTTGAAATTTCCAGACTCAAACAGTTACTTGATGCTGAGTTTCGAATAAAAGATTTGGGTTCTCTCCGATTTTTTCTAGGACTTGAGGTCAGTCGATCAGCTACTGGTCTAGTTCTTAATCAAAGAAAATATACACTGGATCTTTTACAAGATGCTGGTCTCTTGGCTTCTAAACCAGTGAGCACACCTATGGATCCTTATATGAAGTTGCAACGGGTTCAAGGAGACACCTTCTTTGATCCTGCTTCTTATCGTCGTCTTATTGGGAGGTTATTGTACCTTACAACAACTCGTCTGGATATCACATTAGCAGTTCAACAACTATCCCAGTTTGTTGCTAATCCCATGGCCTTGCATCATCAAGCTGCTAATCGAATACTCCGTTATCTCAAATGTTCTCCTGCGAAGGGTTTGTTCTATCCACGCAGCAATGATCTCCATTTATCCGGGTTTGCTGATGCTGATTGGGGAGCATGTCTTGATACTCGCCGCTCCATTACTGGTCAGTGTTTCTTCCTTGGGTCTGCACTTATTTCTTGGCGTGCAAAGAAACAACATACTGTATCAAGATCTTCCACTGAAGCTGAGTATAGAGCCTTGGCTTCTGCTACTTGCGAAATTCAATGGCTCATATTCCTTCTCAATGATCTTCAAGTTCATTCATCTCAGCCTGCTTCTCTTTTCTGCGACAACAAATCTGCTATATACCTTGCTCATAACCTTGCTTTTCATGAAAGATCAAAACATATCGAACTTGATTGTCATATCATTCGTGAGAGAATTCAAGATGGACTTTTAAAGCTTCTTCCGGTTTCTTCTCAATGTCAGTTGGCTGATGTGTTCACTAAACCATTACCAGCTGGTCCATTCCACTCTATCATCTCCAAGCTTGGTCTTTTGGACATCCTCAGTCCAGCTTGAGGGAGGGTGTAATCAGGATATGCTGATGTGACAATAGTTGTTAGTTTGTTACAGGATAGTTAGTAGTTTGTTACAGGTTTGTTAGTTTGTTAAAAGGGTTGGTTAGTTTGTTAAAGGGTTGGTTAGTTTGTATATAACCTACCTTTTGTATCATGTTTAAACATATAATCTCATATACGATTCACCAAGAATGAAAACCATTCTCTCTTCATCTTTCTCTTCTCTCAAGATGCAGTTCATCTTCTTTTCCTTCTTCATTATATTCCTATTGGCCGGATGTAAATACTACGGTAATGTATTAGATATTTTCCAATCTTGGACCATCTATTTGTGTCTATCTATTATAAAAATAGTTTCTTTAAAGCAACTATGTCTATAGATACACTATAAATTAAATTAAGAGTAAATATACTTTTACTTGCTCATTTTAAGGATCAATTTATTTTATAGGAGTCTTCTTCAAATACTTGATGGGTAAATTATGTGTTGTAGGATTTGTAAAATTTTATGAGTTATGCTATGTAGTTACAAGAATTTGGAGAAAATTCATTTAAAATTTGTTGAAGATTCAAAAGTAATTTTTTGATGAATCAAATTAGTGGAAGCCACTTATCGATGAGTTATAAGTAATGTCAAATTTATTTTAATAAATTCGGAAATTTTATAATTATAGCAGTTTTAATTTAAACAAATAACCCAAAATCCTAAAGCTTTCATTACTTACTAACCCACTTCTAATAACTTAAGAGTTCAGTAGGTTTTGTTTTTTGGTCAAATTTCAACTTTTTTATTTTATCATAAGAGAAGATGTGAATTGTACATCACACAAAACATCTCATGTTCAAATCGTAGTTAGTAATTTATAATTTTTTTTTAAAAAGAGAATAAAAAAAACTGCAGAATTAAACAAGATTAGTAATGAGATTTATTAAATTCAGCTAGAAAAAAGTATTCCACATAATGCAAATTAATAGTTCTCTCACCAATCAGGGTTTACTCTCCTTTTGAAATTTCAGTTACTTTCCAAGAAATAGAAATAACGTTTGCTGAGTTTTCACTCCAACAACACCCTGAACCCCACCCAAGAGAGATAAAGAGAGCTTGTCATTTTCTATGTAGAAGTCATGTTCTGTCATAGTCCAAACTCCAAACTCTATATGCTAAAAAAATATACGAACTTCATGTGGAGGCAAAGCCAAGCATACCCTAATATAGGAAATTTTATTTTTCTATATCATTATTTGTTGCATTTTTAAGTATCAATTATATTATGATATTTGATTTATTAGACAAATTAAGTGGTCATTTAAAAAAAAAAATACAATAAATTTCTAATTAAATATGGACTAAATGATTAAATATCTAATAATGGCCCAACTAAGTATAATTAGAGTCTATTCAGAAAACATAAAAAGAATGGTGTTGAGTGATAGTTTTCACCGTAAATTTTAAAGGGTTTGCATTTATCATTTAACATGAAACAAAAAAAATTTCTACACACACATTTTTGGGGCCCACACTTTTTGAAGGAAAAAAAAAAACAAAAAATAAATTAAGACACGCAAAACGAATCTCTATAACATTTCACAATCACTTTTCCTACAACATAATTCTTATAAAATCCAAATTTTAATATTTAAATCTGTAACCAAACAAACCCCAAGTTCGTATTTAACTTTCTATCCTTTGTTCCTCAACTTGCCTCCTTCGTAACCAAGTCAATAGCCAAAACTTGAAACAAACAACATCGTCCTTCTCAGTCCAATGTCTCTTTCTCTTTAACAACCCCCGCCCCCATAGTTCTCCACAACAATATTAAAGTCTTGAAACCCCCCATTGACATGCCTGTCCCAAATACTAAGCAAGGTTAGGTGAAATATAGCAACCTTAAGGCACCATCAAAGCCTTCCTTATGCAGCATAACCATACAAGGGTTCTTGAGATTCTCCTCTGTTGTTGATCAGGTGGTGAATTCCCAAATGACAAAAACTACAACTACCCATTGAAGAGGAGGAACTCAAAGTACTGTTGTTTTGGCTTTTGGTGTTGTCCTGCCTTCTTGTGTTTGGACAAAATGCAGCTGCAGATATCACCAAGTTTGAGGCATGTCACTGTGCTTCCGGCTAAAGGGTTGAAGGAATTTATCAAAGTGACTGTTGCATCAAGGAAGCTTTCTTATCGGATGCTCTTCTATGCACTCTTGTTCTTCACTTTCCTTCTACGGTTTGTGTTTGTTTTAACAGCAGTGGATAGCATTGATGGAGAAAACAAGTGCTCTACCATAGGTACAATATCAGCTTCTCTCTTTCTCTGTCTCTCTTGCATGCACAAAAACACACTGAAACATACACACAGTCACAAACATAAACACTTACATGTATACACAGAAAGACATGAACAAATGCACCAAAAGGTGGATAAGGCTTCAATGTTCAATATATCAAAGAATATATGTATTGTACAAAGCTTTGAACTTTTCAGGATTAGTAAATAGTTATATGGCTGTATTCTACAACCCCCTGTAATGCCTGGCAACTTGCAAGGATCACGACTGTCCCCACACACTAACACGAGACTTTTCAGCATGCTTTGTCTTCACTCGCACACTTCCCGGGAAAATTTCCCAGGAGGTCACCCATCCCAGAATTGCTCCAAGTCAAGCACGCTTAACTATGGAGTTCTTCCATTCTGGGCTACCGAAAAGTAGATGCATCTTGTTAGTATAGGTAGTACCAATTAATTCTTATAAGCTATTCCCAACTGTACCGTCCCATACCAGCACAGTCTCTGGAATCCCTCTCTTTCGAGTTTTGATTCGATTCATTCATGTACCCCCATCCCTAGAAGCCTTTCAGGAGCCGCTCCTTGTTTGTGCCCTTTCGTACAGACGATCACTTCCCGCCCTCGTCAGCGCCCGGGATGTTACCCCCCTTCCTCTCCCAGCCCAAAAAAAAAAAAAAAGCAAATGGTCACCAACCTTTGATTTCAAGTTTTTATGATTATTGATACACGGGGCTTCTAAATATTAAAGGAGCTTGAAACCAATGGAAACGAAGCATTAACATTGTGTGTGTTTTTTTTTCAATTTTGGCTACTCATGTATATTCGGTTATGAGATGCATTGCCAAGATTATGAATATCTACTGAGTTTCCTTTGTCGGAAATACGTATCTTGCACTGTAATAGTGTAGTGGGATTCTTCAATGGTTACTGTTGGCTAAACTTGATATCATCCACTTTATTTTCATTTTGACAGTAGATAAGGTATGCTATGTAACAAAAATATATGCACAATCAATATCGACTTTATGCTCTAAAAAATACAATAACAAAGGATGAATTCCACAATTTGCAAATCTCATGTTCTAAACTCATAAATTTAGGGTAGTGATAAATTCTCTGACATTTTGAAGCAAGTGCATTACTTTTTAAGTCTAGAAATTACAATTCTAGTAAATGTGACTATTTATGTATATATATGACCTATTGGTTTACTAAAAATAATATTTGCAGGTTGCCTGGGAAAAAAAATGAGGCCAAAGATTTTGGGAAGAAGTCTTGAACCAGCTGTAATCTCCTGAACTCTTTATATTTGTCAGCATGTGAATCCATATGGTAATTAATTGACCTGAATTTTCTAATGCTGGCTGAATATGACATTGGTTTCTGATAGGTCCCGGAAGTGATATACGGAATATTAAATCAACCCCTAGGCAAAGTTGAACTAGAGGGAAGGTCTGATATCCCTCAGACTTTAGAAGAGTTCATGGCCAAAATGAAGGAAGGTAGATATGATGCAGAGACATTTGCAATTAAACTACGAGAAATGGTACCATTTTCTCACTCTTTTTATCTAGAGGAATTAGAATAAGATTAATCTAATGCAAAAAATAACAGTTTTCCACGTTCAAGTCTCCATTACTTAGTGCTAAACATTTTCTTAGGTAACTCTTATGGAACAAAGAACCAGGACTGCCAAAATCCAAGAATATTTATATCGTCATGTAGCATCAAGCAGCATACCTAAACAGCTTCACTGCCTTGACTTGAGGCTGGCCAATGAGCACACCAACAATGCGGCAGCACGCCTTCAGCTACCCTCAGCAGAACTTGTCCCTTCCCTGGTTGACAACTCCTATTTCCACTTTGTGCTTGCCTCAGACAATGTGCTGGCAGCCTCTGTGGTTGCCACATCACTTGTCCGCAACAGTTTGCGACCTCAGAAAGTTGTTCTGCACATAATCACAGATAGAAAGACATATTATCCCATGCAGGCTTGGTTTTCATTGCATCCTTTATCACCTGCTATAATTGAGATCAAGGCATTGCACCACTTTGATTGGTTTACAAAGGGAAAAGTTCCTGTGCTGGAAGCAATGGAAAAAGATCAACATGTACGATCACATTTTAGAGGGGGTTCATCAGCTATAGTTGCAAATACTACAGAGAAGCCACATGTCATTGCAGCAAAGCTGCAAGCACTTAGTCCCAAGTACAATTCAGTGATGAATCACATTCGGATAAATCTTCCAGAGGTAAAAAAAGATAGCAATAGGAAGTAAATCTACTTTTGACAGCTTATAACTAAGCTTCTTCTTTTTTATGCCTGTGATGCTTACTGCCATAATAAATTTTCTAAACAGTTGTTCCCAAGCCTTAACAAGGTGGTCTTCCTCGATGATGACATTGTAGTACAAACAGATCTTTCACCTCTGTGGGACATAGACATGAATGGAAACGTCAATGGAGCAGTAGAAACATGCAGTGGAGGAGATAAGTTTGTGATGTCAAAGAGGTTGAAAAGCTATTTGAACTTTTCCCACCCTCTAATATCCACAAATTTTGATCCCGATGAATGCGCTTGGGCTTACGGCATGAACATTTTTGACCTGACAGCTTGGAGGAAGACCAATATAAGCTTTACATACCATTACTGGGTAGAGCAGGTACATGTATCTTCCATCCTACCATAACACTGTAAAGAAAAAGAAAAAGAAAAAAAGTAAATTACTTTTGATATGTTTAAAATTTGAGTTTCCATGAAAGATAAAGATAGTACAAAATTACGATAATAGTTTTATGCTTTATGCAGAATATAAAATCAGACCTCAGTTTGTGGCAGCTAGGGACATTACCACCCGGATTAATAGCATTCCATGGTCATGTTCACACTATTGATCCTTTCTGGCACATGCTGGGATTGGGATATCAGGAAAATACAAGTTTTGCAGATGCTGAGAATGCTGGTGTCATCCATTTCAATGGCAGGGCAAAGCCATGGCTAGATATAGCTTTTCCACAACTAAGGCCATTGTGGACCAAGTATATTGACTTCTCGGATTACTTCATCAAGAGCTGTCACATCAGGGCATCGTAGCTTGGATCTTGAGAAAATGTGGCCTTTATGATGAGTGGAGAAAGATGAAAATCAGAGGACTTCAAAGCATAAGCCCCCATCCACGACAAAGAAGAGACAACAATGATATGGCATGATGCTCCATTCTTGTCATAATAATTTTTAACTTTTCAGTTGAAATTCTCAAATTCTTTTTCTCTTCAAATTAACATTGTAAGTATGAGTATTTGTATATCATATATGTATGTATAAAGAAAATGCAGTTCTTTCGGGAAACAAACAAGCAAGCTGATGGCTTGAAAATAAGCTTTTAGTAAGATGAAATAAAAGATTTCGAGGAAAAGACAAAAGGACAATTGAAAATCCTATTTTGTTGCCCATTTATATAGTACATCACATTAACAGAAAAGCTTTTACCATGATGTATTTGATATGCAGACAGTAGTATCCTGCAATCTATGACATCAAGTTTTTCGCAAAATTACATGGATGTGTAATTATACTGTATGCAAAATATCAAAAACTTAAAATTATCTCCCAAAGCAACCTAACTTCTGAATAAGAATTGGTTGGTACCATTACATGCCCTACATTCACTGATACATGTTCAATCAAGTGGAAATTTATTGAAAAAGTTTCCAAATTAAGTAAATGCCTTTAAGTATGAAGTAAGCATTAAAACTATTGGATCTATACTTCCATACTTCATCATGCTGCTTTGCCCATTCATCATATACTCATCTACTTTTTAGCTCATTATGCATCTGAAAACTGCTGCGTTTCTACAATATATTGTAGGCATTGTCTTGAGTAACTGCAACATTATGTTCTATGTTCTTGGCATCTGTTATAAGTTCGGCTTGTTCATGAACAATAGGTAAACAAATTGTTTTTATCCTCGAGATATCAGAGGAGAAAAATCTGCCAGAAAGAAGTGAAATTGTGACAACAGGATTAAGCTCACAAATACTTTCAAAGCCCAACAAAAAAAAAAAAAAAGATGACATCTTTTTGTTTTTTTAAATAAAAAGATGACAGTTTTTACATGCCTTTCGACAACAGATCTGAAAAACTTACAAGGGACAAGTAACTGCTGATATCAAAAGAATGAAGTACCCAACTATATTTAAAGAAAATGGATACCTCTCTAAGAAGATAGACGACCAAATTAAAGTCCAATAAAACCAGCTGTCAAAAAGCATTGATGTCCACATCATATTTATAGTCTAACTCTAATGAGGGAATGAGTTAGGTATTTGATAAGGACCAACTCAGATAACAAATTAATAGTAATTACTCAAGGAAATAAACCTGAATATTCCTCATCATATATTGCTCAAAACCAATTACAGCAGAACAGCAGAACATCAATTACAGTGACAAGATAAACTTGAAAGAAATACAGAATGTTAATGGAAATTATCATAGCAAAAAGGTAAAGATAAATGTGGAACATATATGAGAGGTTCCACTCTCTCCCAATCCCAAAAAGGGCCCAAGGTTCTACTAATTTCCAGATCCCCCCACTCTTCTCCTTCCTTGCTATTTAACCATCTCAATTCTCAACCTCCTTTCCCATGCCATTCTGTTGAAACTGACTTGCTGAGTCAGCAAAGGCTGGGCCCACATTATTTTAATCCTTCCTACACATACATGGTCTTGGGCCAGACCGTATCAGTATTAAACCAATAAATGATCGTATCGTAAACTAGAAAATAAAATCTGAGCTTCTAAATAATCCCCATTCCTTGTATCCCTTTTGTACATTCTTTCATAAAGGTAAATTTTAGAGGATCGCTATGCACATTCCTAAAATATAATATTATCACCAAAATAAACCAAAGCCTTTGAAAAAGCTCCAATTAATAGTGCAGCAATAACATGAGGAAAATATCAGCAACTTCAATGCCCAAGACAACTCAAAATTAGGCTTGTAGGTTTAACTAATGAACTCTTCACTTTTTGTTAAAAGCAGCACGAGAAACATATATCCAAAAAAAAATATAAAAAAAAATCCAACTCTACCATCCATAATATTGGGTAAATTGAGTCAACTATACTGTATCCCAAAAAAAAAAGAGTCAACTATTAGAGATAACAAGCCCAGCTGAAAGCTTTGATATCTGAAACACTAACAATGAGTAGTGACTAAAAAATCCATAAAAGTAGATGAAGCATAACACCACTACAATGGGAAGAAAAAAGTATACTTATGTTAATACTAAAAAAAAAAAAAAAAAGTATCTGACCTGGTTTTACTCTCGCAATAGGCCTATAGCAATCATCTCACGAATAAGTTTCTTAACCTTATCATTCTCAACTTTTTCGAAGAAAGCACGAATAATTGTTTCGAAAGTTATAGCATTAGGGGTGCAACCATTCTCTTCCATTTTTGACCGCAAGGTCAATGCTTCTTCAAACAAGCCCTCTTTACAAAGCCCAATGATCATAACATTATATGTTATGAAATTTACATGATAGCCTTAAATCAAAAGATTATGAAAAACCTCTTGAGCATTCTTAAGTCTTCCACCTTTGCATAGTCCATCAATAAGTATATTATGGGTCTGTTTGGAGCACTTGATAAAGAAGATAGAATAGGACAATGATACAGACCCACCATGGTTTGGGCCTCAAATGTAATAAACGACCCAATTGGCAATGTTGTAACAAGTGGAGTTATTGACTAGAATGCCCTCCAACGGATAGAGCGTGAGTGTCATTGAGTTTGTTATATAGAGGGGAGGCAGCAAGGAAAAAGGGATCTGGAAAATAGAATGGGAAAAGGATCTTGGGAGAGAGTCAGACCTCTCGAACGTCTCACACTATCAGTCATTTACATTACTTTTCTTTGAGTAATTCTGAGTTCTTGTAATCGTTTAATGTTATTAATTTGTCGTTGCGTTGTAATTGACCCTGTAGTTATTTTGCATTTCATTAATGGGGTTTGATTTTCTCATGTTGCATAAGAATTGAATTCTCATGTTGTGACTCAACTAGTGGTGGGCCCCATATTTATTAAAAAAAGAAAAAGAAAAGAAAAGTTTTGCACGCAAATCGAAGGGTCACAACATGAGAATTGAATTCTTATGCAACATAAGAAAATGTTTTCCCTTCATTAATATACATTCAACTATGGATTTCCAGAACCAAAATACTTGTTCATTGTGTTAATTTCTGTGTTTGGAGGAAACAACCTTATCAATTGGTATCAGAGCTCCGATCTAGGAGCTCTCTGGAATGGTCTGGACTAGACAAATGGAACACCGTATGGGGATGATAGAAGAGGGGCTGCGCAGAGGTTGTGCTCGGCAGAAGGAGGTTTGCATCAGACTTGATGCGAGCGAAGCTCGACACGAAGAGATCCTCCAAAGGTTGAGCAACAATGAAAGGGGAATGACGGAGTCTA
This sequence comes from Gastrolobium villosum, assembly GCA_032173675.1. Taxonomy (NCBI): domain Eukaryota; kingdom Viridiplantae; phylum Streptophyta; class Magnoliopsida; order Fabales; family Fabaceae; genus Gastrolobium; species Gastrolobium villosum. Next base: position 8,168 of record JAVKPL010010321.1, on the reverse strand, counting down.
GACGTAGACAAAGTCGTTCCAGAGATGGTGAGATGGAAGGAAGACGACGGAGTCGTTTCCGTAACGGAGAAGAGGTTGGTTGGATGAAATGCCCTGCCAACAACGATTCGGGTACTGATAAAGGGGATGGAGATAGGTTCGAACGGAGGAGAAATTCTTTGAATCATAATCGTCGGCGACTCGAGAAATCCACATTTTCAGGCGAGGATGTTGATTCTTATCGTGCTCTATACACTTTGAAACAAACAGGGACCATGGCAGAATTCAAGATGAAATTTGAGAAGGTGATAAGGGTGTTGAGATTTGAGGATGAAGATTTGCTTAAGGAAGCTTGGCTGAATGGAGTTAAAAGCAGCGTTCGTGAGGAGTTGTTGATGATGCCGCCGCTCAATCTGACGGATATGGTGAAGTGTTCGATGAAGATAGCGAGGAGGAATGGTAAGAGGAAAGAGGAAGCATTAGTAGGGCCTTTGGGTAGAAATTGGACACAAAGCTCTAGTATAATGGGCGTGGGCCAGCGGACAACATCAGGCCCAAACGAGGCCAAGAGAGGGGGTTTGTCTAATTTGGGCCCAACAATTGTGTTTACAACGGGTCAGACTAAACCCATTAGTCAATCAAATAAGAATTACCCTAATCTCCCAAATGCATCAACAGTGAACTTGAAGGGAGGACCATCGTCGAACGGCTCAATTTCTGTCACCAGAAATTGCGTCCCGAAGTGCTTTGCTGACCGTGGACGGCGTCTGTCCCAAGAGGAATTTCATGATGGGCAGCATCGAGGTCACTGTTTTACGAGCGATGAGCGTTGGCACCAAAACCCCAGAGGTTCGATCAAGCCGCTGCATCTGTTACGGGTAGAAGACGATAACGAAGTGGATGGCGAAAAGGAAGAAGATGAAGCAGCGACGCAACACATACCTGAGATTAACGAAGTAGAAAGGGGATTGCAACTCTCTTTGCAGAGCTCGTTAGGGCTCACTTCCAGCCAGACTTTGAATGTTTGGGATGAGATGCGTGGTCAGAAGGTGGGGTTTATAGCGAATTGTGTAGCTACCAGCATTGTCATCAAAAAGGAGATTGTGGAGCAGCTAGGTTTGGAAACGTTCGCTACTCCTCCGTAATAGGTAGAGGAGTGGGATGGATCTAAGGTCAAATGCCAAGGTATGTGTAAATGGATGGAGATTAACCTTCGGGATGCTCAAATCAAACAGGATCTGTACCTGTTCGAACATAGTGGGGCTGTTGTGGTGGCAAAGTTGGAATGGTTGACCCAACCACCCTATAGGGCTGTTGACACCTATTTGACAAAGCAAAGAAAACAACTTATGATTTCACAAGAGACCACGTATACAATTATTTCAACTGCTAGTGCCCATTCAACATTGAATGAAACAGACCAAGAAATCATTATGGCCCAAGGTGAGAGCATGGATATTGGTCTGATGGTCCAGTTCAGGGCAAGCATCTTGGACACAAAAGGCTTTTGCAGCAAAGAGAATGGTTCACTCCTTAGCTACGATGACGTTAAATTGTCTAATTTGTCTCACATGCTTGTTTTAATTTCTGCACAAAATTTAAGTGTGCCAGTGTTGGAAATGGAAGATGAACAATGGGACCCTGGTGGGAGGCTTGGGAGCTATACAGTTGCCAGCATGTACTATCTAGTTGGTCGCGAATGTGGGGTCTTGCATTTCAAACAATGGGATCCCGGGAAATTAACATCACCTGAGGATAAGGTGATTGTTAGGGGGGGAGTATTGATACGGACCCACCATGGTTTGGGCCTCAAATGTAATAAATGACCCAATTGGCAATGTTGTAACAAGTGGAGTTATTGACTAGAATGTCCTCCAACAGATAGAGCGTGAGTGTCATTGAGTTTGTTGAATAGAGGGGAGGCAGCAAGGAAAAAGGGATCTGGAAAATAGAATGGGAAAAGGATCTTGGGAGAGAGTGAGACCTCTCGAACATCTCAGACTATCAGTCATTTACATTACTTTTCTTTGAGTAATTCTGAGTTCTTGTAATCGTTTACTGTTGTTAATCTGTCGCTGCATTGTAATCGACTCTATAGTTATTTTGCATTTCATTAATATACATAAAACTCTGGAATTCCAGAAAAAAAATACTTGTTCATTGTGTTAATTTCTGTGTTTGGAGGAAACAACCTTATCAGACAACTTACCATATCCTATTTTTATCTCTTGTTTGGTGGGTCAATAGGATATAATTAGCTTGTCCTATTGTCTGATTTTATCCTATCCAATACATGATTTCTTATCCTATGAGGGGAGCTAGGTTAGGATTCAACGGGATAGGATACCAATATTGGATACCCAATATATCCTCACACTACCCAATATATTTTTATTTATTGCATTATATTTTGTTTTTTGTTTTTTCTCTCTTCTTTTACATAATCTTATCATAATGCTAATCAGGTGCTCATCAAATACATGACATGATATAGACCTATCAGCTCCATATCATATCCTACCCTTATCAACCACATATCATATCCTACCCTTATCATATCCTATCCAACAAATGAGCCCTATATCTGTACATATTTGGCAGAATTCCATGGTCTTTAATTTTTGTGAATATTGCAATTGCCTTGTCAAGATGATGGTTTTGGCATAAAATGTATAATAACGAATTGTAAGTGATTCCATCGGCTAGTTGACCTTTATCATGCATCTCATCAAAAAGATCCCAAACAAAAAGCTTTGCACAAGCTATCAATAGGAGAGTTGTACGTTACCGTATTAGGAATCATATTTTTGCGATGCATTTCTCCAAAGAGAATCATTGCTTCATCCACCATTCTAATCTTACATAATCCACTAATCATAACATTATAGCTATGAACATTAGGATTCACTCCCCTTTGGGCAATCCATTAATGTACTGTAAGTAACAACATTAGGTTTTAAACCTCCTTTTATCATCACAGCTAATACATTTTTAGCTTCTTTGACATCTCCTTCCTTACATAATCCATCAACTAATATACTAAAGGTATAAACATCCGGGTCGATGTTTTTCCGCAGCATTTCACTTAACAACCCAATTGCGGCTCTCAATTGAACCAGGATGCAAAAGCCAAAGATTAGAGCATTGTAAGTGACAACACTAGGATGAACTCTCCTGACAACCATTTTAGAATACAAATCACAGGCATCAGTTACAAGTTCATCTTTGCATAGGCTATCAATAATGGTGTAGCACATTACCACATTAGGTTTAATCAATTGACCTTCAATCTTTCTCAGCAATTGCGAGACTGCTCTCATTTCTCCTATTTTACATAAACCATTGATCAGTGTTGCATAACTAACTTGGTTCAACTGAAATCCTTGTGCCACCACGTTGCCATGAAAGAGCAATGCTTTCTTAACCTGACCACTAAGACAGAGACCTTTCATAAGTATTGTCAAGGTTATGGTATTTGGCTGATAACCCCTCTTAAGAATGTTACCCAATACAGAAAAAGCAAAAGCAATTTGACCCCAATTGATCGAGGTGCTCAAAGTAACAATATTTGGGTTAATTCCCCTGAATTCTATATGTCTAGAAAGGGAAAGAGCAATGGGGTAATGCTTCATTTTCACGAGAGATCATAAAATGTTGCCAAATTCGATGATGCGTGGGGTGGGACGCATATAGAGCATACGAGTGAATAAGACAACAGCGTCATCAGCATTATCAATGAATGGGGCTTGAGACTGAGAATGAGAGTATACCGAATTGAAGCAAAGAAGGAAAGTGGGGTTTGAAAGAAACCTTGGGATGGAGACGACATACCTTAACCCTGATATTGACATTGTTGTTGAAGTCAACATGTGTTGGTAGCTACCAACTGTGTTAGGGTTGGTTTTTGTAAAATGAAAACGGCTTGAGCATATTTTACTGATACATACCATTGAGATAGCTCAAGTTGGTTACCTGAGGGGCACGCGCTATTTTCCAGTATTTATGGAAACTTGAATTTTATTTAATTTTTAGTTTTCGATACTTTCATCAGATTTCTAAAATTCGAGATTTCGGATAATTTTTTTCTTTCTTCTACAACAAAAAGTGTTAAGTGCCTTCGTTTATTGATAAGGTTAATTGAGTAATTTTATATAAATACTATCAGTTTCTTTTTCCAGGTTTGTATCTTTAGTTAAAAAAAAAATAATTTTGGATCTTCAACAAAAATCACACAACCCATTTTAATCTTAAAAAAAAAAAACATCGAATTATTCTGAAATTTAAAATGGCCCAATTAATAAAAATTATGATTACTATAAAATTCAAAGAAGACACATGTTAATCTTTCAAATAAGAGTAACATAGGTCTATTTTGAATTTCATAAAGATCATGAGTCAACTTTTTTTCTCTAAGAAATTAAATTGGTCCCATAATATTTATTAAGGACCCAAAATGTACTTTACTTTTAAAAAAAATTACAATTACTTATTTTATTTTTATATAGTTATTAAATTATAAAAGATAAAAATAATATAAAAAAATTATGTTTAACTATAGGAAAAAATGTTTGTCCTTTTAAATGACACAACTTGTGTCATTTCACTCTCACGAAGCAGTGAGACTCACACCTTTTTTTATTTTATTTTTGTCTACTCTCTCCCCCATGGTTTATATATTTTTCTCACTTGAAATAACGCAACTTTACGTACTTTAAAGATAACGCATATTTTTTTCCTTAACTATATCTTAAATACACGTTTGGCTGTGTACCATCGTCATCTTTTTTAAGTTTCGTGAATGGTATAACCGTCTTCTCTAAGATTATGAATTCTGCATAAAGCGTCTAATAAGAATTTGATACAAACAGGTTTGCTTAAACCCCTAAAAATGAGTCAGCAAAGTCACTGGTTTCACTTAAGTTGCTCTCTTCCTCAAATGCCATTTTTGGGTTGACTATAATTTATAACCACTTGTTCTGCCTGGGGCAGATGTGTCCAATCTAGATTGGATGATTGATCTCGGATTCAAGTGTTTCTCTTTGGATATCTATGAATTAGGTATCTAGGGGAATCATCGATCACTGACATTGACCAAAGCTTTCGCCATCATAGTGTGTGTGATGCTTCATGAGTAGGGTTAGATTCTGCATACCTTGTTGCTCCACCTACCTTTATATAGCGCGGTTCTAGGTTTTGCCAGGATTGGGCCGAGATGGATGGGCCGAGATGAATAGTGGACCTTAGTCCAGCCCATAACACCACTGGTTTTGGATAGAAGGCATTGCATATGTTTTCATCCGGGCACACACAAAAGTCTCTGGCAACAATACTACTGCCACATCTGCAGAATTCAAGATTCTGGGGTCAGTTTGGGGAACTGGAGGAATGTCTATGTGTTCAACTTGGGTGGTTGGTGGCAACCTCTTTTAAGCCGGGAACAGGGCACATGATCAAGATCTTAATGGATCAGGACTCACCTTTTATTTTGATGGTTATGTTCCTAAAAACATCCAAGACTCGGGCAAGTTCGGATAATGAGTCTAGCGAGTTACGTATGTACCAATGGAATTTCAACCCTGAATCTGGGTTACTTTACTTTTTTTTTTTTTTTGCTTTAGTTTATTTATTTATTTTGGTGAAAGCTTTAGTTTATTTATTTTGCATGTAAGTTAGGTGTTGTTGAGAGAAAACTTTAAGCCAGCAGCATAGTCTCCTCCTTTGAGATGGTTGGGTTAAGAGAAGAAATTTAGGATTGGATGGGTGTGGATGTAGCTTTAAGGGAAACACTTGGGATTTAGGGGTATGTACTTCAACCCCATCCATCTCGTCATATTTCGATCTTTACATTTGAGAAACTTCCAACAACAAAAAATAAATAAAAAATAAATCATTCCCCATTAAATCCGATTAGCAAGTATAGGGTAAAGGTAATCTTGTACGCAACCTTACTCTTACCTAATTACAAAAGAGGTTATTTCCTAGAAACTTCCAACAATCTGAATTTAACCCGTCTGCTTACAAAAGGAAATATGGCTGCAGCAAATTTAAAACTAAACCACCATTTGCTCTATTGCTTCCTTGATTATTAAAACATTTCTACTTGCAAGAACGCACTCTTCCCTATTTTGCAAGCCTAAACCAAAACAATATTGCTGTCTACCTTGACATTGGATTATCTCAGAAGGCATTAGCAACTATTAAAACTGAGGCGAGGAGCCAGATAAGATTATAACATTTACACGCAAATATCAGCATAATTCATAGTAGTATCATATGCCAAATACAGTCAGAAGTCACCATCGGTCCAGTTAGAATCCTTAATAGAAAACTAACAAAGCCAAGAAGGTATGGGTAAATGGATACAGCATTGAGCCAAAACGGAAGCCCAAAGAATTATCCAGTGCCAACTTAGGCAACTGGAGGACGGAGTACGTGATCCTGTGAGGTATCTACTGCAGCAGGTGGCATAAACTGCCACATTGCTACTCCTGGATAACTAATAAAAGGTACCAACTTGTTGCCATGGGCTTGGCCTTGTGCAGCAAATGCAGCAGGGATTGCAGCAGGGGGAGGCAAGAAACTAGGTTGTGAATTCATTGATTTCAGCTGCTGCTCCAACTTCTCTTTCTCTGCCTTGAGCCTCTGTTTCTCATCACGAAGCTCATTTTTCTCAGCCTACACAACAGATAGGAATTTAATTTTTCATTCAGCTAATATTATGAGTTTATCGGTCCCCACTAGGAAAAAGCAATACTTTTAAGGCAGCCTAGAAGTCACAAGTCATTCCATCAATAAAAGAGTATTATCAAATATAAATAGAGACTTCACCTTTAACTCTTTAATCTTTTCTTGAAGACCCATATTAGTGTCTTCCAACTTCTGGGCTTCACCCCGTAACTGTGTAACCATTCGGACAGCATCAATCAGGATAGCAGCCTTGTCTGTTTTGGTAGGCCTTCCAGGCTCCAAAATGGAGCCCAATTCAACAAACCTAACCATGTCCACCATATTATATACATGCCCCAGCTACAAATTTACAAAATAACCCACAAGAAAAATAGAAAAACAGAAAGAAGGTAGTTGAAAGTAAAAAACTTACTTGTCATTAAGCCTATCCCTCCGCAACTTCTCCCGACATGCCTTGGAGCCAGTAGCAGCACATGACTCAGATCTACCCCTGCAGCAAAATTGAACAAGAGGAAACTTTCCTCCAAGGATAAGCTATCTGGAATGGATCTACTCATTTTTGTGGTTTACATATTGATATAAGGTAGATATATAAAAGAGCAGTCAATGCTATAAGACAGGGAAAGATGATATTAGAAATTGGCCTGATAAAATTGAGAAAAAGAAAAAATGTTATACTTGAGCATGAGCATGAGCAAGAGCAAGATATATATGCAATGCAATAGGATTGTTATGTTGATTTCTTGATTAATATCAATTGCACTAATTAGTCTCACCATAAAAAACTAAGTTGTGTATTGCCAATTGACTCAACCACATTACTAGACATCTGTCAGTTTGTTGAAGATCACTTATGGCTAGCAAGTCTATTTAGACCATTCAACAATTAAAACTGCCTTTTGATCTCATTCTCCAGTCGTTATTATGGTATACAAAAAGCCTGAAGATAATAGAGCAGTAAATCATCTAAAGATTAAGATAGCAAGTAGCAGCCAAACGAGCAAAACAACAGAGATAGGGAAATAAAGTCACTAAAGAGCTTCGGGAGAGCAGGTTACAGAATTAGATTTCTAAGTGACTACACATGTTGATTCTTTGATCTATCCTTTCACGAATATAAAGTTATTTGGTTCAATTAAAAGGAAAGGGGAAAGGAAAATAGAAAATTGTGTACCTCTTCTTTGAACCAGACTCTTTGAGACTGTCAGAATCCCCCAATGAGCCATCAATTTCAACACTAGGAGCAGATGGTATTCTAAGAAAGAAAAGAAAGTCAAAAAATAATATTATTTGAAAGGGATGGTGAGGTAGATAGAGTCATGCAGAGGAACAAAACCTATAAATTCCATCATGCAACCATCAACTATAATAACCCTCACATGTAATTATGAATTTAATTATAAATTAATGATTTTAATCATAATATTGAAGAATAATTATAACGAAAGTAGAAGAAAAATAAAATAAAATCACTTTTGGTGAAAACTGAGTTGATGACGATG
>JAVKPL010010320.1:0-42982 GCA_032173675.1 Gastrolobium villosum | reverse complement strand
TAAACTAATAGGGATAACATGATTTAAAATACACTACTTGGATTCAGCCTCTTCTTGCGTCGGAAATAAACTTTCAGTTGTTGTGTCTTAACACCAAATTTCTCTGCTTTAAGCTTAGCAACCACTCTTTCAAGCTTCAAAATCCGGTTTTCAAGATCAGATGCTATCTCTACTACACGAGGACTGACACCTTCCCCTTCCATGCTCTTGGCACTATTTATATAACAAAATGAACTCTTATTTTGGCTTCATTCCCATCATTCTTGACTCTTCTTACACTCCTAACAACATCTTCTATTTGACCATCTTTTATGGTACTAATTGATCCTTCAAGAACATCCTTACTTTTTGATCCAGCTGTTTCATCATCCAACTTTGATGATGGAAAAACACCGATTGAGGACAAGACAAAGCCTTGCCATGTCCACCTACTTCATCATCAAAGCATTTAACTTCACATTGATCACAACCCTTTACTGTATCTCCTTCCTTGCCAGGTTATTTTAATTGCTTCCACCAATCATAGTACCTACAAATAACATATTGCTCGCAAGCATATAATGCAATGCACAAATTTGTATCCATTATTGGTTGGCTATAACTTATCCAAGGATCCTTTTTACAACAAGCAACCATACCAGGAATATCCTGATCCATTCCAAATTGCATAGCAACACGATGTGGAAGATACTGCTCTATACACCCCATACCCTCCAATTCAGAGACCCTCAAGCATCGACAAAAGGACAGCAATTCCCTATCCAAAGAAGGATTATCACATTCCCACATGTCATTTTCATTGTAGACCTTAAGGGATGGTAAATTCTTATATGGTCGCCAGAGAAAGCCATTTCTAGCACCAGCAGAATCCAAAGTCAATTTCAAGTTTTTATTTGTCAACATTTTCACTCTGTCCCATCTAGCCAACCATGGTTGGCCTTGCTTAATTGCATGTGGATGTGGCTGCAGAGCTTTAAATCTCTCCAATGCCCATATTTGAACCAATTGAAAAGGTGTCCATAGAGATAAAAATATTCTAAATATTCGAAAATTAAGAATTTAAAAAAGTTCAGTTTTCTAATGATTCTGAAAAAACGCCGCTTATGGTATATATGACTCTCCCTTAAGTGAGACGCCTGAATTAATACTGTGGATGTGCCTCCGTTTGGTGCGAGTAGTGATATATTACACTGATGTATGTTTCTCCAGTCTGACTTGCAAATTGCATTCCAAGAGTCGATATTGTACAGATTGTTGCCTATTTATGAGATCAACCTTTTTATTTTAAAATTGAACTTTGATTGTTTGTTTGTGTTCTTATTTCTTACAATGTTAAACATGTCATCGGTTTTAATTTTAAAGGTAAGTGGAAATTATGTTAACTTTCATGAAACGAGCACAAGGTTCATTAAAAATTGAAAAAGAAATATAGAAACAAGATTTTTCAAAGGCGGGTACAATTTGGATGCAATCCATGGCAGAAAAAACGCGACACGATTCCCCTGAAATGGGATGTGAAATGAAAATAATATATGAATCACGAGGCTAGTAGATAGAGAATGAGATATGCAGTGACCGAGAGTGCTCTATGCTTTAAAGTTAGGGAGATATATTTGTGAGATTCCATTATAAACATTTTATTTTATTTTATTTTAGAAAAAAAAGAAGTATTCAATTAATAAAAGTAAAAGTAAAAGTAAGAGGGGGAAAGAAAAAATAAAAAATAAAAAAATGCACTGACACAGGGAGTGAATAATGAATGGGATGGTTTCAATTTTCAATCTTTTGAAAGAAAGTGTTTAGGGTTAAGAGAAGAGAAAAAGAATAAAGGATTGCATTTCATTTTCATTTTCATTTCGAAGTCCCAAAAAACTTGAAGCCATGGCGATGGCCCTTTCGAACTCGATGAGGCAGAGACGCTCTCAGCCTTCTGATTCGGCGCCATCTCAGCCGTACAAGAAGCTCGACAAGCCCCAGAAATCGGACGGCGAAGACAAAGGGTTGGGGTGGTTGTTGCCGTTTCTGGCTTTGACTTTCTTCATGATGCAGAATTTTGGAAAAAAATTCCCTCAAATGAACCATATCGTGTGATACTGGGTGAAGTAAGGGATAGGCTTTACAAAACTCGAGAGCGTTCTCGCCATTTGCTATCTCATGGGTACTCTGAGATTCCAGAGGAAGCCGCTTTCACCAATGTTGAGGAGGTATATCCATTGTTTTTGCTTCCTTGTCAACAAGTAATACAATCTAACTGCCAACCTTAGCAGTTCTCAAATCATCAATGTCCTCTTATTTCTTCAACTGTATGTTCTTGTAGCTTATGAAATTCTCTAAGGCCTCCTTAACTGTAAATGTAGTGTTTTTTCGCCTTGGATATCTTTACCTGAAAGATACTAACTAAAGATAATTTGTGTAGTTCCTGGAACCTCTTGAACTCTGCTACAGATCACTCTGTGCTTGTGGTGATTGCGCAATTGCTGATGGAAGCCTTCTTGATTTCTTGAGGCAAGTCTCCACTTTTGGACTATCACTAGTAAGGCTTGATATCAGGCAAGAGTCAGATCGTCATTCTGATGTGATGGATGCCATAACCAAACATTTGGACATTGGCTCCTACTTGGAATGGTCTGAAGAAAAGCGACAGGAATGGCTGTTGTCTGAGTTGAGTGGCAAAAGGCCACTATTTGGACCTGACCTTCCCCAAACTGAAGAAATTAGAGATGTTTTGGACACATTTCGTGTCATAGCAGAACTACCACCAGACAACTTTGGTGCCTATATCATATCAATGGCAACTGCACCATCAGATGTTCTTGTAGTTGAACTTCTGCAACGCGAATGCCCTATCAAAAATCCTTTTGAGAGTTGTCCCATTGTTTGAGAAGCTTGATGATCTAGAGGCTGCTCCTGCGGCTTTGGCTCGGTTGTTCTCAATAGACTGGTTCATTCACCAAATGATTCCCGCTTTTTACTCCGGATTGATTTACAATAATTATTTATATAATCACTCAGATAAATTATCATCTAAAAAGATTTAGTAGTTAACCCTCAATTCCTTGCGGGGTTAACCCGTTAATCCCATGAGAAACCCCAATTCCTTGTAATGTTTCTCATGGGATCAAGCAATGGGCGCGATAATTTAAGCATCTGCAATCGTATACACATCTATTCCTAGCACGTATACAGATTGTTATCTTACCCCTTTCGAGATCAAAACCCCAATATTCCTATCTAGGGTTTTGATCCTCAGAATATCCCCAACTATCAGATTGATCAACTCTAACAAAGGGAATATAAAATTCGCACAGAGTAAAGATAAAGAGAATTATATAAATTAAAAACCACAAATCAATCCTTCATGTCAAGGGTTCACATATGGATCGTGACCCTGACTACAATAAAAAGATCTAGCCAATCAACATCATGATCGCTGATCTAAAATTCAACATAAACTAAAAATAAAATAGAAAGAAAAAAGAAGAAGATGAAGAAAAACTAGAAGAAACCCTAATGGAGTGTCCTCTGAATTGTGTGGAATTCTGAATTGTGTGCGATTCTGAATTGTGTGGGATGTGAATGGTGTAGAGGGCCCTTTTATAAAGCCACCTGGTGCATTGTCCATGTAATGCTGCGTGAGTAGATAAGGATGACACTTCATTTTGATGTAATGCTGACAAAACATCCTATCTTTATTTGCTGCAGTGCCAACTGTGCTTTGACTCAGCGCTTTGATTGCAGATTCTTTCCTTAATTGCTTCAGCGCTAATTGAGGATAGTTTGAAATGTGATGTAATGAGCTTTAAATGCTGATCCTCGCAATTTTTCGAATCTCTTCCTTTTTAACTGGAACAAGATGAAGAACGAAGAACGCCACAGAGCCCTTCTCCTTCAGTCTCTCCAGATCCAGATGGAATGGAATTATCAAAATGTGTGGGATTTCCTCTGAAGACTGAATTGTGTGCCATGGAGTGTGTGGAGAGGAACTTTTACATAGGTAGCAACTAGGGTTTCGCCGCGTCTTCCAAAATTACCCCTCTGATGAAACGTGTAATGGAATAATTAATTACAACTTTATTACCGAAACGTATAACGTAAAGATTTAATTAAAACTTTATTACGTAACTGAAGAATTAAATTAAAACTTTATTACGTAACGAAAGAATTAAATTAAAAACAGTTTTGAATTCAAATTTTGAATTCAAATTTCACTTCTTTTTCCTGTAAAAACACAACTAAAAGGTGCATATTATTGACATACAAAGAATCAACATAATTAGCAAATATGTATTTAAATTGCTCTCTTATGACTCAATTCTTGTCAATTTTAACACAGAAAAATCACACTTGCCAGAGGCACATCAGTGCTTTTAGAAGAGATTTTAATTTTTTTAATGCGTCTTATTTGAATATAAATATATAACAATCAGCTATAGACCGCGTAGCGTTGAAAGATTTATAATAGACTTTTATAACTTTTTAAATTCAAATTTTAAACTGCAAATAAGAAAGAAAATTAATACAAATCTCCTATAATTATGTCAATATCCTATAATTATGTCAATATCCTATGATTATGTCAATCAATTGCAAATAAGGAAGAAAATTAATCTATTTAATACAAATCTCTTATGATTATGTAACTGTATAATCAATTATTAAAATTCCAATAATTGTACAACTCAACAAATATTATATCATTTCAACAATTACTACTACTGCTGGGCTTCCTTCTTCAACGCTAAGCCCAAACCCATTGAGGGATTTCATAAAATCCTAAACCTACATTCCACTTCCTCTATATATATTCATTAGGTGTGGGTAGAGGCTAGGTCAGAGACAGATCAGGAAATTTGAGGAAAAAATTGTTTAAGAGATTTGTGAGCAAAACTTTAAGCTTTGCATTTGAGAGATCTCAAGAGAGAGTTTGAGTGAAACATCTCTAGGGTAGTTTGATTATCACCTTTGTTGGAGAGGTTGTGTTAACCACCATATTGGTGAATTTAGTGGACGTTTGATCTGGACTACTAGGTCCCGAGGGTTTTTGCTTCTTCATTGGATAGAAGGTTTTGCCACTTTAAAAACTGTTTGTGTTCTCTTTCTCTCTCCTCTGTTTGTGATTTTTTTTTTCGCTGCACTACCCGACCTGGTAAAATTCAGGCCGAGGCAAGATAGACGAAATCCTAGATCCAGAATGTTGCGGATTGACTTCAGCAAAGAAACACCCTAAGCCGAGTTGAGGGAACGAGTTCCCAACAACTACTACTATTATTATGCTAATCGCCTCATCGCTTTCTTCTTTTTTTGAAAATTCTCATTTTTAATCTTCAGCTTTGATTGAATGAAAGAATATAAGAACATTTTTCCTACTCATGCAAAAAAAAATTATTGGCAAACTGGAAATATTATATCATTGAGCATAATAAATAATCGTTTTATTTTTTTATTTTTTCTTGGCTTCTGGTTATTCCATAATAAATAATCATTGAGCATAAAAATATTATTGGTTATAGAATAAATTGGAAATATCATTGAGCATTATAAATTTCTTCCATTCTTTTTTCTTGGCGTCTCTACTGTGTAGTATGTGATGATCGACTTCATCTTGCTATTCTCATTTGCAGATGTCACGTCACTCGGAAAGTATCAGTGAGTCTGACTTGAAGTATTATGAACAGAGATATTACGATGACTTGAAGAATGATTTCTTTAAATTCAAAATCTCAAATTCAACATATAGGTGCCCCTTTTGCCTTGACAGGCAAGAATACTCCGTGAGTGAGCTTTTGAAACATGCATCAAGATTTGCCAGGGGTTCACATAGCAGAGAGATTAAAGTTATAGCAAAGCATTCTGCTCTTCAATTATACCTAGAGAATATTAGACCAGAACCTGTTGGCAAGGATCCATTGTTTGTCTGGCCTTGGATGGGTATTGTTGCTAACATTCCTACGAAAATTGAAAACGGAAGGTATGTTGGAGAAAGTGGTACCAAACTAAGGGAGGAGTTTACCCTAAAAGGATTTCACCCTTTGAGAGTTCGTCCTCTATGGAACCATAATGGACATTCAGGTTTTGCCATTGTCGAGTTCAGCAAAGATTGGGATGGTTTCAACAATGCTATGAACTTTGAAAAGAGCTTTGAAGCGGAACATTGTGGTAAGAGGGATTACTACAGTTCAAGATGCCAAAGGGGTAGGCTGTGTGGATGGGTGGCCCGCGATGATGACTACAACTTGAAGAGTATAATTGGTTTTCACCTTCGTAAAAATGGGGACTTGAAAACTGTTTCTGGAAAAGAAGCGGAGGACAAAAGGAAAACATCAAAGCTTGTCTCGGGTTTAGCTAATACCTTGATAATGAAGAATAAGGAATTGGAACAGGTATGTAGCAAATATGATGAGATTGATTGGTCCCTGAACAGAGTGATGGAACAGAAAGAGGAGATGATTAAATCATTTAATAATGGTATGTTGAAACTTTTAAGTGAATTGTTGTTCTAGTTCGTGTTGGTTTTTCTTTTCATCATAGTTTACTGTGTTTCTCTGAGTTGATTGGTGAAACTTTCTGCTTTGTATGATTATTATATCTATCCTTTCATGATAGCTTACTGTCTATTTTACTTTGAAGTGAATTATTATGGTTCATGTGATTTTCTAATCATTAAGGTACTTACTTACCTTGTGTTTCACACTGTTCCATTAGAAATTCAAAAGATACAGCAGAGGGACCGTGATCATTTGAACAATATTTTTATGGATCACGAAAAAGCCAGATTGCATCTGGAAGCTCAAAAGAAAGAGCTTCAGGACCTTGAGAATGATCTGCAAAAGCGTCAAGCACGGAATGACAATGAGAGAAAGGAACTACATTTTAAGAAGAAAAATGTAATATATTTTGCCTGTGTAATTTTATGGATAAGCCAGTCATTTTGTGTCAAATTCCAACCCCCTCCTCCTCTTTCTCTTTTCTATTTTAATAATTCTAAGACTTATGAATTTTGTTCTTCATCTTCTTTGACTGCAGAATGAGATGGCAATAATGGAGCAAAACAAGGCTGATGAGAAAGTGATGCATTTGGCTGAAGAACAAAAGGCACGGATTCCTTTTTTTTGTATATATGGATTCCATTTTCTTCTATTGAGAGTATTTAATTCAATTACTTGTATCCATTTAAGATTTTGACTTGGTCATTTTGTGGTTTAACGTTACAGAAAGAAAAGGAGAAACTCTATGAAAAAATTCATGAACTACAAAGAAGACTTGATGCTAAACAAACACTGGAATTGGAGATCGAACACATGAGGGGAGCTCTCCAAGTAATGAAACACATGGGGGAGGATGAAGATGTGGAGGAGAAGAAAAAAATGGATGCAATTAAATTGGCTTTGCAGGATAAAGAGAAGGAATTGGAAGCAATGGAAGAACTTAAACAAACTCTTGTTGTCAAGAAAACCAATGACGAATTGCAAGATGCTCGCAAGGAATTAATTAGTGTATGTATATTTTTCTGTGCATAAATGTGAATCTCTTCGATGTGATTATGTCTTTAGGCCTTCAATTCATTCAATGGTTTGAAAATCAACTTTGGAATATCTTCTCTAAATTATTTTCAAAACCAAGATAGAGGGCTTTTTTTGTATGAAAAATAAAGGTTGTTTGCATGTTTTTTCTCATGCTGCTTCTTTATAGGATCTGATGCTTAAAGTTAAACTTGTAGCAAAATAAGCTTTTCAATCTGATTTCCTTGTCCACAGGGGATAGGGAAGATGACTGGGGCATTTATTGGTGTTAAAAGAATGGGGGAGCTTGATGGTAAGCCGTTTGTGAAAGCAGCTAAGAGAAAATTCTCTAATGATGAAGTGAATGTGAAAGCTGTGGAGTTGTGCTCACAGTGGGAGGCTTATCTTACAGATCCAAGCTGGCATCCATATAAAGTTTTATTAGATAAAGCTGGGAACGCTAAGGTACAATAATCAAGATTACATGTGTTCAAATGGAAGTTATCTTTTTTATCTCTTGGAAATGTTCATGTGGCATCCATTGTTCATGCTGATTATTGATTAAAAAACAAAATGCATCATTTCGCAATAGCTACGAAATAAGGTATGCTGTAGGTGTTGTTTAAAGATGTATTGGCCGATCAAGGTGCCTATTGTTCTATGCATGGTCCATGATCTAAGTCTATGTTGGATTTATATATTATGCAGGAAATTTTAGATGAAGATGATGAAAAACTGAGAACATTAAAGGATGAGTTCGGTGATGAGGTCTTTGGAGCTGTGGCTAGAGCTCTGATGGAGTTGAATGAGTACAATCCTAGTGGTAGAAACTCATTACCGGAGGAGCTCTGGAATTTTAAGGAAGGAAGGAAGGCTTCATTGAAGGAGGGTGTTTCGCATATAATCAAGCAATGGAAATTGTCAAAACGAAGGAAAACTTGAGGCTTTGTTTGAATTAGGACTGATATACAGAATTTAAAACCTGAAGCTTGATTTTTTACACTAGCTGTTTAGAAGAAAGAAGTAGGAGAATAAGGAGGAGTAGGAGTTGGAAGCAATTGAAGAACTTCAACAAACTCATGTTGTCAAGGAGTGTAAAATCAATGACGAGTTGCAATCTCCAATTCCAATGCTTTTTTCGGCATCGAGTTTTCTTTGTAGCTCATGAATTTTGTTATGCAGTTTCTCCTTTTCTTAATTGGATACAAGTAACTGAATTAATTACTCTATATATAAGAAAATTGAATCTGTGCCTTTTGTTCTTCAGCTAAATGCATGGCTTTCTCATCGGTCTTGTTTTGCTCCATTATTGCTATCTCCTTCTACAACAAAAAAGATAAAGAACAAAGTTGCATCAGTTTTAAAATCTATCAAAAGTTGCATCAGTTTATTACTATGTCTATTAGGTAGAAAATATTTAATATTTAAAATTCAAATAATTTAAATTTGAATTTTGAATTTGATAGGTAATAAAAGAGTTCGACATTTAATGTTTCTGCAGTGGAAAAAACATATATATAATAAATTTAATATAATATAAAATTTTAGATTAAATGAAAAAATATTTAAAATTAAATAATTTCAGGTATCCAATTAATATGTAGAATAGATAAAAAATAATATAAATTTGAAATTTAAAAGGCAAAAAAATAAGAATGACTTATTTATACTTTAAAAGAAAATAAATTAAAATTTAATTTAAAAAATAATACAAAAGAGAAAAAAATTTGTACAAGTATTTTTGTATAAAAATATTTAACGTAAACGTTTTAAATATATGTGCATAATCAATATAAAAACTATAAATTAAAAGATAAAAATTAATTTTGCAAAAAATACGTATAATCAATATAAATTAATTCAATTTTTTATTTAAATTAAAAATGACATCTATCATTCTGTAAAAAAACAAATTATAAAAATTTAAAAAGCTGTAAAAATGAATGACCATTCAGTGACCAGTGACAATCCAACTCCTGCATCGAAAAAGATATTTGTCATTAAATATTTTACCGACTATTGTAATGTTTCCCGCTACTTTTTGCATGAAATTTTTTTAAGCTATTAATAATGTTTATTATTATGTATATTGAGTGGAAAAATATTTAATATTTTGAACTCAAAATTTTTAAATTTTAATTTTAAAAGTGAAAAAAATATGTATATATGTGACAAATTTAAATTTAATATAAAATTATAGATTAATAAAAATATAATTATATATAGAGTTTATAAAAATAATTTAATTTTATAATATAATTGCAAAAAATAAGAAATGACATTTTTACACTTTAAAAGGAAATAAATTTAAATTTTAACTTAAAAATATAATACAAAAAGAGAAAACAAAATCCATACAAGTAATTTTTAAATTAAACATAAATATTTTAATATATACGTATAACAAATATTAAAATTTTAAATTAAAATATAAAAAATTAATATTTCAAAAAATATCTATAATTATTACAAAAGAAATATGTATTAAAACAATACAAAAAAAATTAATATTTTAATTTAAAAAAATACATCTGTCATTCTGTAAAAAAAATAATTTTAAAAATTTAATCGCTATAAAAATGAATGGTTATTTAGTGAGTATCTATCGTTAAAAGATGTTAGCTATTAAATATTTTACAGACTAATTTAATGTTTCCCACTACTTTCTGCATGGAGAATTGTTAAGCCTATTAATAGAGTTTAACTGTTTATTATTATGTTTATTCGGTGAGAAAATATTTAATATTTAGAATTCAAACTATTTAAATTTGAATTTTGAATTTGATGGATAAGAAAATAGTTCGGCATTAAATGTTTTGCAGTGGAAAAAAACATATATATAATAAATTTATTATAATATGAGATTTTAGATTAAATGATAAAATATTTAAAATTACAAAAATATATGTAGAGTTGATAAAAATAATAGAAATTTGAAATTTAAAAGGAAAAAATATGAATGACTTATTTATACTTTAAAATAAAATAATTTAAAATTTTAACTTAAAAATTAATACAAATTTGAAATATAATTGCAAAAAAAATATGTATATATGTAATAAATTTAAATTTAATATAAAATTTTAGATTAAATATTTTTTTTAAATTATAAAAATATATGTAGAGTTTATAAAATGTAATTTAAATTTGAAATATAACTGCAAAAAAATAAGAAATGGTTGTTTAATTCCATATTTGCTTGATCGGATCGTTACCTTGATTTTATTCGTGGTTGTTATAGTTAGCAATGAGTTGTATGCATCTTTTATTTTGTAGCCATCCTCATGTTAACATAATCTACTATGGCGTGTTTATTTTTTGACATAACTCATCGAGTAGATAACTATATCTGATTTGCAGAATAATTGGTAGGACAATTTGTATCTCATCACTTTTGCAGCTGTATGCATTGTTCTATATGAAAATAATCAATGAGTACATAGATGTTTTTTATTTGCATAATAATTGATGTTTCTTAATTGCAAGGTTTTGTTTGTGGTAGATACTTACAAAGTTCTATGTGAGTGTTGTAGCTTTTTCACCTCCAAAGATATCACAAAATACTTACACGGTTCTTGCTTTTAGCGATTAACGAACGACAGACGCCGACAATTTTTTTGATCTTTTTCCTCCTTGCATCGCGCGGGTACTGCACTAGTTTTCCTTCTATTTTGCATCAAATTGAAGATCATATCTTAATATAATTGAAAATGGAGTATGGTTGTATATATAACCTCAATACAAAATAACAAATTACGTAAGATTTATATTATATTTTTGTTATAATTTTTACTTCAGATGTAATTTATGTAAAATAAGTAAATAAATTAGTTATACTTAAACTTCTTTTTAGAAATTAAACTGGTTTTTATTGGAAAAAGAGAGAGCAATAGGAGAAGTTAGAAACATAAAGGAGCAAGGCATAGCTTTGCATGCAGTGTGGCATACGTAGAAGCAGATATTTCTTGCTTTATCTGCAACAACTTTGAACCAAAACACTTCGTCTTTCTCCATCATAGTTACTTCCATTTGAAAGTTCAAACCCTAATACGGTGACTAGTTCTAAAGTTAAAACGGGGAGGAAGAAAAACGTAAAATCACTCGTACAGTAAAGTATTGGTGAGGGAAAATGTAAGTAAGATTTGTATTTTGAATTTAAAGAAAATATAATTAATGGTGTCTAGAATGATTGACAAGGGTTCTCCCCAGTAAATACAAGTTTCCTTTATCAGTTAGTCATTTAATTCTTTGAGAAAAAAAGTCATTTAGTAAAAACCATTTATTGTAAAAATCATATATTGTGTTTCATCTTATTTTGCATACAGAAAGGGGTATTATTCATTTATTCTATAATTATTTTTTTTTATATAAAGAAAAATTATAATTTCTTTTCGGTTAGTGAAAATTATTCGTGCACTTGTCAGTGAATTTTTTCTCACACTATTATAATTTTGTGATACTGTTTCTATTACTTTTGTAGGAAAGAAACGTTTCAGCTTCTGCAGAATTGAGTCAAGATTATCTAGCGTTTTGCTTTCTGAAAAATCTGTTTTCTTTTGAGAAAGGGTTTTGGGTTTCTTCTTCTAGTTCCGCAATCCTCCTCTTACTCTGTCACGTTATATTTTTCTCTGTTCTTCAGCTTTGGTTCACTTCAAAAGTCGTCAACGTCATTGTGAAAGGGTGTGCCTCCAGCACAAGGTATTACTGTCAAAATAATTGTGCCTGAATATTTCTGCATGTTTATTCTTCCTCTGCGGGGGTAATTATATACATAAAATAGTATATTACCCATGGGGAAAAAAGATAAAAAAAATTGTCGTCCGCCATGGTTGGTTAATCGCACTGCAAACCTTACATTTACAAAACACTGTGTTGCTATTTTGTTCTATATTTTAGGTGGAAAAAATCACAACATTGACACAGAACTTTGCAAATATCAACCACAAACAAAAATCTTCTATTCAGAGGGATAATTAATTTTGCATACAACTATATCATAATACACCGTAATACGTTCTAATACACCATGTTAACATGAGGAAGGGATATAAAAAGAAAAATACATACAAATCGTTGCTAACTATAACATTCATCAAAAAAAATCAAGGTAACAATAACACCAAGCAAATATGGATTTAAAAGATTAGCTTTTACCTATAATATGATAACGCTATTCATTTTAACAAATATTTCGTAGCAATCATTGGAGGGATGAGTTCAACACACTAAATATGTCATTTCCTGTGTGATTCTCGTTCCTTGTGCCTGCGATACAGAAGGCAAAAACTCATTAAATAAGTAACACTGATATGTTAACACCCAAAAGTCATAATATCAGCAAAAAAAAGATTTGATTAAATTTTTTTAAGCACCAAAAAAAATATTGTCTGAACGAGATTTGAATGCAACTTAATCAAATAAGCATGTATGAGTCATATTTTTTGCTTACATTGCAACAAATGCATATAAACAGAATCAAAGCAACTACACTAACCTTTGAGATAGACTTTCATTTATTGCAATCACATTGAAAAAATAATAATAAATAATTATTATTTGCAAGGATTTGTGTTGTTAGTATTAGGAATCTTACAAATTTGTATTTACAAAAATTAAAATCAAATTTAGGAATTTAATTAAAAAGATGAAGGGTGAAATTTTAATTCAATTATAAAAATATGTTGGTGGGCCGGCCCGGAACCATCAGTATGTAAAAGGTTTTTATATTTATCCACAAAAAACATTTTTATAGTTGTGTCTAGGTTTTTATATTTTATCTCAGATATGAACTTTTATTTACTACAATCAGATTCAAAAAATAATAATAAATATTTATCTTTTTTTGCAAGGAGTAGTGTCGTTAGTCTTTGTAATTTCACATATTAATATTTACAAAAATTGAAATCAGATTTAGTAATTTTTGTTTGGTGTGATTTAGTAATTTAATTATAAAAGAAGAATGATAAAATTTAAATCGAATTATAAAATTATATTGGCGGGCAGGCCCTCCGGACCAAGCCTAGTTTTCCACCTCTAACTATTAGCATTTTATATAAATACTAGTATATAACCCGTGCGATGCACGGAGGAAAAGATCAAAATATTTGTCGTCCATCGTGGTTGGTTAATCGCACTGCAAATCTTATACTTACAAAAAACTGTGTTGCTATTTTGTTCTATATTTCAGGTGAGAAAAATTACAACATTAACACAGAACTTTGCAAATATCAACCAAAAACAAAAATCTGCTATTCAGAGGGATAATTAATTTTGCATACAACTACATTATAATACACCATAATACGTTATAATACACCATGTTAACATGAGGAAGGGATATAAAAAAAATACATACAAATCATTGCTAACTATAACATCGGTCAACAAAATCAAGGTAACAATAACACCAAGCAAATATGGATTTAAAAGATCAGATTTTACCTATAATATGAAAACGCTATTCATTTATTGTCATTTCGTAGCAATCATTGAAGGGATGAGTTCAACACTTACTAAATATGTCATTTCCTGTGTTATTTTCGTTCCTCGTGCCTACAATACAGAAGGCAAAAACTCATTAAATAAGTATCACTAATATGTTAACACCAAAAAGTCATAGTATCAGCAAAGAAAAAAAAGATCGGATTAAATTTTTTTAAGAACCAAAAAAAATGTTGTATGAACGGATTTGAATGCAACTTAATCAAATAAGCATGTATGAGTCAAAAAATTTCCTTACATTGCAACAAATGCATATAAACAGAATCAAAGCAACTACACTAATCTTTGTGATAGACTTTCATTTATTGCAATCACATTTAAGAAATAATAATAAATAATTATTATTTGCAAGTATTTGTGTTGTTAGTATTTGGAATTTCACAAATTTGTATTTACAAAAATTAAAATCAGATTTAGGAATTTAATTAAAAAAGATTAAGGATGAAATTTTAATTCAATTATAAAAATATGTTGGTGGGCCGGCCCTCCGGGCCGAGTCTGTTTTGCCACCTCTAACCATCAGCATGTAAAATGTTTTTATATTTATCCACAAAATAACATTTTTATAGTTGCGTCTAGGTTTTATATTTTATCTCAGAGATGAACTTTCATTTATTACAATCAGATTCAAAAAATAATAATAAATAATTATTTTTTTTGCAATGAGTAGTGTCGTTAGTCTTTGAAATTTCACAAATTAATATTTACAAAAATTGAAATCAGATTTAGTATTTTTTTTCTGTGATTTAGTAATTTAATTATAAAAGAAGAAGGATAAAATTTCAATCGAATTATAAAAATATATTGGCGGGCTGGCCCTCCGGGCCGAGCCTAGTTTTCCACCTTTAATTGTCACATTTTATATAATTTTTTTTAAGGATTAATGTCGATAATCTTTGGAATTTCACAAATTTGTATTTACAAAAACTGAAATCAGATTTAGTAATTTAATTATAAAAGAAGAATGATAAAATTTCAATTGAATTTTAAAAATATATTAGAGGGCCGGCCCTCCGGATCGAGCCCAGTTTTCACCTCTAAGTGTCAGTATTTTATATAAATAATTATTTTTTGCAAGTATTTGAGTTAATTACACTCTTGTAATAAAAAAAATGAAAGTTAAATTTCTTTCTTATGTACTAAATTAAATTTTTCATTTTTATAGTTCCTAGATTTTAACAATATTTTTTTACAAAATGATAGCCGTCATTTTTTATTTAAATTTAAAACTTTTTATATTAATTAAACATATTTTTTTATATAATTTTTTTCAATTTTAATTTATGATTTTTATATATTTTTTAATTGGTTATACATTTATATTTAAAATGTTTGTGTTAAATATTTTTTTTAAAAAATACATGTATATTTAAAAATTTTATGTTAAAGATTTAATTTATTTTCTGTAAAGTATAAATTATGTCATTTCTTATTTTTTCATTTAAATTTGAAATTTAAATAATTCTTATGGACTACAAATGTATTTTTATAATTTTAAATATTTTATTGTTTAATCTTTATTTTTATATTAAATTCAAAATTATTATATATATCTTTTCGTAATTTATAAATATTAAATGCTGAACTCTTTTTCCACATATCAAGTTAACATAAATTTTCATTTAATTTATTTTCAAATTTTGAATTTATTTTACAATATAAATAATTTTGTTATTTTACTATTTTTTTTATGCTGTTGTTTTTTTATGCAGCATTAATAGGGCTAACAATTATCCATGCAAAAAATAGTGGGATATACAACAAAAGAAAAGTATAGATTTTTTTTACTCATAATATACAACAACAAAAAATAGTGACACATTAAATGAGTTGTCTGCCACAAAAAAAGTTTCAAAAGTTTTTCCACCATTACAAAGTTAAAAATTCAAATTTAAACATAAATTCAAAATTTAGAATAGTTGAGTTATTATTAATTTGGAAATTCCAATGTAGAATACAGTGGGACATTGAATGAGTTGTTTGCTACAAAAAATTGTTCACATAATTTTTCATTTAATTTATTTCAAAATTTCAAATTCTTTTACAATATAAATAATTTTGTTATTTTGCAATATTTTTTTGAATCTATTTTTTTATGCAACATTAACGATTTCTCATTTTTATTCATCAAATTGGACAATCATTATTAACATAGGCAATTTCACATTAAATTATTTTGTATCAACTATATTTAAATTTTTATAATTTTAAACATTTTTTTGTTTAATCTATAATTTTATCTTTTAAATTTTAATTGTGTTTTGGTGAGAAATTGATTGATTAATAAATGGCAGTTTATGGTGTGTTTGTTATGTTTGATTCTTTAATCAGTCTTTTAAAATTTCTTTCACGTTATGATTTATGACATTTACAGAAAATCTTAAGTTATCATTCCTTTTATTATCACTTACAGTTGGTGATTGTCAAAAAAAATTCGATTCTTTAATCAGTCTTTTAATATCAAACTCACTATTGATGAAAAGATTCATCCATTTTGCTATGGAAGCCTTAGCTTTTTTTCTTCTCCAAGGCTCCATTCTTGCCAGAACCAATCTTTTTTATATCTCTCTCTCCATTTCCTGGCTTTCAAGTGGGGTGAAAACAGGTTCACCAAGAACAGGATAGCCTCCCAAAACCATCATATCCTCCAACGTGATTGTTGCTTCACCCCATGGAAACACAAATGTATTTGTCTTAGAACACCACTTCTCTGCAACCCCAGATACCAAGTCTTGATTTTTCACAATGCAGCACTTGGTGCTCATGATAGCTTCAAAGATGCCAGCTTTCTTCCACACTGATTCATACCTGGGATGAAGGGTAGCCACCCACTGAAATGGATTGCTAAAGGCCTCTATGCAACTCTTTGCCAAAGAGCATTCTTGCGCAGTGAGGTTAATGTGATAGAAAACCGAAATTATCCTTTGTTTCTTGCAATATCTCAAACAAAATAAACGTCCTTTTGTATTATGCTAAAGGGTTATTTTGTGAATGTGGTCTCTGATGAGTAGCAGAAATGAAACAAAACGTGTTTTTTTTTTTTTTTTGGTAGCCCTTTTCTTTGACTTTTTTGTTACAAATTAAATCCACTATATCAGAGGAACGAAAAGTCCCCACAATAGTATCAATGGTAGCCAAAGTAGTTAAACGCAAACATGAGACATGGTACATGGTTCATTTAATTGAGTTATAGTATATGGTTCATTTAATCAATTAAATTTCATTTATTAAACTCTCTTGTAAATCACAGCATTAATGTTGACGTTTTATAAACATTTTGCTCCTTAGCTTAGCCTAAACGTTTTCATGCCAAATATTTCTTGGGTGATATTTGTAGAATATATCTTGATATTTGTGGATTTCATTTTTCTATTCTTCTTTGATATTAGAAATTTCTTAGTTTTTCTCATTTTGTTTTTATAAGGCAATAGATATAAGGATTTTTCATGTGTAAAACTGTATTCGAAAGAATGCTTATATAAAGTAACCCATTAAGTTAACGAGGTTTTTAATTTTTGTGACGCCTTTCAATCAAAACACAAGCAATGAGAGACTTCATTAATAGATATATGCTCTATTACAAAGGACAACAGAAATAGGTTAATTGCCAAAATAAAGCAACCGCCTCTTCCCAACTCTCAATTTATCCCCTTTATTGACCACTATAAAAGTCAAAAATAAAGTTGCCATTAGCAAGAGTAAAAAAAGGAATGGAAGTGAAATTCCAGCAACTCAAAGAAACATATAGGACACGAAAAGTTTCGACAAGACACGAAAAGTTGACCACTCTATTTTTTTTTGGTACAAATAAAAAACTATTACACTAGGACCACATTAGAGATGACAATTTTCAACATTATCCTTCGACAAGACACATATATGACACCAAATTTTTTTGTTCTGGTCGATTCATTTTTCAATTCATATCGTTTTTGTGCGAGGAAAAACTGACATGAACAAAAGTTAAGTTTGTGTCATGGCCCGTGTCAACTTGTGAACACAATTTTGACCTGCTTTAATATTCTTTTAGGTTAGTCATGTCGTGTCGTATCATATCGATATAATATTGGTAAAAATTGTTGGGAACTCGGTTCCCTCAAACTCGGCTAGGAAGCCTTTTGTGCGGAAGTCAGTCAACCAGATCCGGAGCTCGGATCTCGGCAGTACCACGGCCTGAATATCACCAGGTCGGGAGCACAGCGGAAAATCAAAAACAAACACAGGAGAGAGAAGAAGAACACAACCAGAATTTAACGTGGAAAACCTTCTCTAATGAAGAAGTAAAAACCACGGGACCTAGTCCAGATCAAAAATCACTATGAGAATAATGGTTACAATAATCAAATACACCAATGTGGTGGTTAACACAACCTCTCCAACAATGGTCATAATCAAATTACCCTAGAGATGTTTCTCTCAAACTCTCCCTAGATATCTCTCAAATGCAAAGCATAAAGCTTTTGCTCAAACAATCAAATATTTTCTCTCAAATTTTTCTCAACTCAATCTTCTCATATGTTTTTGCCTCCACCCTAACAATGGGTATTTATAAGAGGTGGAATTAGGGTTAGGGGTATTTTATGAAAACCCCTCAAATGGGCTTGGGCTTAGCATTGAAGGAGGAAGCCCAACAAATCTCCCCCTCCGACTTCAATGCGTCGGCTTCAGCATCAACCCGGCTCCTTCACAGCAGTCTTCAAATTTCTTTGCTGGAACCGGCTTCGTCATCATATCGGACCAATTTTGGTCAGTGTGTACCTTGACAAGTTCGAGCTCTCCACCTTCCACCACATCCCGGATCCAGTGATACCTCACATCTATGTGTTTAGTGCGGGAGTGATAGGTCGAATTCTTTGCAAGATGGATTGCGCTTTGATTGTCACAACCCAGCTCGTACTTGTCTTGTTCATGGCCGAGTTCTGTAAGAACCCGCACCGTTAATTAAGGTAATTAGCGAATTAATTATGATAATTAGGAAATAATTCCATAATTGACCCTAATAATTATTAATGGGCTTAGATAATTATATTGAGTGAGTAAAAATGATGAAAGTCGCTTTTCGGAAGAAAAGCGCAGATACCGGTTCTGCTACTCGGTATAAATGCATACCGGAAAAGTATCCCGGAAAATTATAATGATTGCATGATAATTACTAGAATATTATGTAGGACTTGTAAAACAAGTTTCAAGTCAAAATGATGTAATCTGATGCCAGAACTGATACTGGCTATGGAAAAGCGCGTACCGGAAAGGTGCTCCGAAAAATAAAATAAAAATATGACAAATCTTAGAAAAATGTGTAGGTCTAGAATCCGAAGTTTGAGATCAAGATCTTTTACTTTGCGATTAAGGCTAATACTGCGCGTTTAGTGGCCATGTGCCTATAAATAGACACACTAGCACACAACCCTAGGCAGCCACTATTTCTTACGTGAGGAGGCTGTGTTTTCTGAGTGCTTGGCACTGTTCATGGTTTCCTTCACCATTTGTGAGCCTTGTGACCTTTCTCCTCCAATCTTCTTCACCATTCCTTCTCCTAAGCAACTAGAGTGTGTTTTGTGAGAGTGGAGTGCAACCTTTTCTGAGTTGAGGTGCTGGGTGAGGGGTGTTAGTGGGCTGTGGTGTTGTCTCCATGACTATGAACCATTGTTCATGCCATTAGAGGTTGCAAGAAGCCTCCTTTGGTGCCAAGAACCAACCTTTGGTGTGGCATTTTCGTGTCCTTGGGTGTGCTGGACTTGTGTGCAGTGTTAAGTGCTCCAAAGTCACCTTGAACTACTGACCAAGCTTTGGGGTAAGTCACCTTAACTTGATCATGTGTTTTTATGGCTTAAAGGTGGTATCTTGGTATGTTAAAGAGTTTAACATGTAACCAACACATAAGTGAACCTAAAATGGATTAAAGATGCATGCTTTAACGTGTACATGTGATAAAAGTTGGATCTTTGGGATGGATATTCACGAAATGCAGAAACTGCATTCTGTCGTGAGATATCCGGATATCTGTCGAACAGATATCCGGATATCAGTATCCGGATATGGTATCCGGATATTGATATCCGGATATGGGATCTGGGTATCCGGATATGACATATCCGGATATGTCCAGTGTGATATCCGGATATGGCATATCCGGATATGCCCCTTCTGATATCCGGATATCCTGGGTTCTGCGCAGACAGTAGCTGTTCTGTATGAACAGTAAGCTATTGGGTGTGTGTGGACCCTAGTTTAAGGAAGTTGAACTTCTGTAATAAATGAACTAAGTCAGAATCACATGATTAAGGGCTTATGGCTTTGTTGGAAGCCTTAAGACGTAAAACGTAAAGGAAAGGCGTAGTCTTTAAGTTGTATGCATGTTGTGCATTAATATTGACTTGATAAATGGTCCATATCAGATTGTGATACTGCTGGTTGAGGACTAGTGAGTGGTTGGACTCTTGGCTGGGATAGCTAGCTTGCAAGGTAAGCTTTCGTGTCCTCGGTTTAGCCATTTTGATGTTCCACCATGTCCCATGGGGATGGGTTTATGCATGCTGTGTTACATGCTTTGATTATTTTGGAAATGCTGTTGAGCTGTTTATATGTAATGAGCATTATGATATGCATGTGGTGTCCACCTAGACGGCAATCCTGAGTATGTAGTACATACAAGATGGAGAAGCATGTGGGTGAGGTGCAGGTAGTATCCATGTACTCATGTAGGCATAGACGTATTCCTACATTTCTCTGGCCAGTAGATTTGAAAGCACACATGACATGAATAATTGCTGCATCGCATGATTTTAGAACTTATACTGTAATACTGTTTTTAGAACTTATATTACACATGTAAGTGAGCTTGGGGTGGAGACTCCTTGAGGACCCCTTGTCTTACTGAGATTTCTTGTTAGAGATCTCACCCCACGTTTGGGGACGCTTATTTCAGGATCAGGTAATGTTGAGGGCTCAGGTGGCAGGAGGCCAGAGCTGAGCTGATAATTATGCTGACGTGCTGGTTGTGGATTGCTGTTTATTTGACTGCTGTTATGTTTTCTGCTTTATTTAAGTTAAGTTTATGTTGAGACTATTTGTGGGCATTGTTGCCTTATTTGGTGAGCATGGGGTTTGTCCATGCCACATGTTTGACTTGGTCTTTTATGTTAATGTTGTAATTAAAGTATCAGGATTTTGACCCAGGCTACTTGTGTAGACCTGTGGCTTTAGATACTCACCTTATATATATGTACGAGGTATTCAGTTAGTTGTCTTGCAATTTTACATACAGGCAGTATTTTTATGAAAATGACTAAGTAATCAAGTTGGTTAAGTTAATGACGTCATAATTGAATTAAAGAAAAAGTTATTCCGCATTTTAATTAAGCGTGGCTTAATACGGTAGTGTGTTAACAGACCGGGTTAACACGGGCTGTTACATTTTATGGTATCAGAGCACTTTCTAGGGAAAAGCCTGTATGTATTGCAATAACTTAGGATGAGTCGTTGCGTGTCTACTTTGCGTTCTCTCTGACTGGTGTGTGTTATAATAATGCATATGTGACCACATGGCGTGGGCCTGATCAACTCATTCTTTGTGTAACTTGTGCAGAGTCATGGTGCCACCAAGGAGGAACACGAGTACGAGCGAGGATCAGACGGATCCTGTCCTGGCTGCATTGGCTGAGATGCAGGCGGCCCGACTAGCCGACCAGGAAGCCACGAGGCTGGCAAACCGGGCGATGCTGGACGCAATTCGAGATGCGAACCGGCAAACCACGGCAGAGGTTCTGGAGGAGAACCGGATGGCCAACATGACGATGATGAGAGTCATGTTGGAGGAGTTGAGGGCTGGTCCTGCTGCGGGCCAGGGTCCTCCACCACCTCCACCGCCGCCACCGCCTCCACCTCCGCCTAGTCAACAGGAGGACACCCAGAGCCAGATGGGTGAGGGTAGTCATTTGACGGGGGCTATGCAGACTATCCCCGTACTTGCTGAGGATCGTGACGAGATCGATCGCCGGCTGAATGCTTTCCGCAAGCATAAGCCACCTTCATTCGACGGATCGTATGATCCCATTGCTGCTGCTAGATGGCTTCAGGCGCTGGACAAGATCTTCCGGATCATGCAGTGCACCGATCCGCAGAAGCTGCTGTTCGCCACGTACATGCTGGAGGGCGAGGCCCATGAGTGGTGGACCAACCTTTCTCAGGTCTACGAGATGCAGGGCCATGTGATGACGTGGCCATTCTTCGAGGAGAGCTTCCTGGGTCAGTACTTCCCTTATGACTCACAGGAGAGGAAGCAGGGTGAGTTTGACCGGTTGGTTCAGGGCTCGTTGTCTGTCGACGAGTACCTGGCCAAGTTTAATGAGCTGGTGAAGTTTTCACACTTCAGGATGGCGAGGCCTACTCCTACATTCTTGGCTGCTAAGTTCCGCAGGGGACTTAATGAGGATATTGCTGGTTACTTAGCTGGGTCTGCATCCAGAGATTTTGGGACACTGGTCCAGCAGTGTCGTGATATTGAGGACTTCTACAGCACGAGTAAGGCCAAGAAGGCCAAGATGGAGGTACCACAGAGTACCGGCGGTTCCACTCCCTGGAAGAGTAAAAATTTTGCGAACAAGGGCAAGGGCAAGCAGATGGCGGCTAAGCAAGCGCCAAATCAGTTTAGAAAGACTGCTACTCCGGGGAATGCCGCTAGACCTCCTGCTCCCAGATGTTCGGGATGCGGGAAGTCACATTTTGGGCCGTGTTCTACCGGGCAGCTGATATGCTTCCAGTGTGGCAAGGAGGGCCACTATTCCAGAGATTGTCCGACGGTGAGAGTTGCTGCAGTGCAGGCTGTGCCATTGCAGATGGTTCCTACTGGGGCACCAGCCGTGCCACCTACCACCGGACGAGTCTACACACTTGATCGTCAGCAGTCGGACAGAGCTCCGAACCTGGTCAGAGGTACGGTTACCATTGGTGGTTCAGCTGTTGATGTGCTATTTGATTCCGGGGCAACGCACTCTTTTGTTGCTACCCCTATTGCTGTGGGGCTTGAGTTGCCCAGTGATGTGCTTTCTCCACCGATGCGGGTGGCCACCGCCACCGGAGAAAAATGTTTGACCTCCACTGTTCATCGCGAGGTAGCGTTTCAGTGGGATGGCCGTGACTTCTTGGTAGATCTGATAGGATTACCGATGGCCAACCTTCAAATTATTCCGGGCATGGATTGGTTGTCCAGAAACTGTGCAATGATTGACTGTTGTGCCAAGAAAGTGGTGATGTCTCCGGGTGGGTCCACAGCCAGTTCCTCACCGTTCATTTCAGTCCTGCAGGCGAGGAGGGCCTTGAGAGCAGGGGCATTTGGCTATGTCATGTTGGGAGGTTTGGTGAGTGGGACACAGGAGGATCTCACTGGCATTCCTGTGGTGAGGGAATTCCTCGAGGTGTTTCCTGAGGAGATTCCTGAGTTTCCACCACAGAGGGAGATAGAGTTCTCCATTGACTTATTGCCTGGTGTGGGGCCTATATCGTTGGCTCCATACCGGATGTCGCCACCAGAGTTGGCGGAGCTGAAGAAGCATATCGAGGAGCTTTCAGCAAAAGATTTTATTCGGCCGAGTGTGTCTCCCTGGGGAGCACCGGTCATATTTGTGAAAAAGAAAGATGGGACCATGCGGTTGTGCACCGACTACAGACAGTTGAACAAGGTGACAATCAAGAACAAGTATCCTCTTCCACGCATTGATGATTTGCTGGATCAGCTCAGGGGTGCTTGTGTGTATTCCAAGATTGATCTCCGGTCCGGTTATCATCAGATACGGGTAAAGCCGGAGGATGTCCCAAAGACAGCATTTCGCTCGAGGTACGGGCACTACGAGTACTTGGTGATCCCGTTTGGACTCACCAATGCACCCGCAGTGTTCATGGACTACATGAACAGAATCTTCCAGCCGTACCTGGATCAGTTTGTGATCGTCTTCATTGACGACATCTTGATCTACTCCAAGACGGAGGAGGAGCATACCGAGCACTTGAAGATTGTGTTGCAAGTGCTAAAAGAGAAGAAGCTCTATGCGAAGCCGTCAAAATGCGAGTTTTGGCTCAAGGCGGTGAAATTTCTGGGTCATGTGATTTCTGCTAATGGAGTCGCAGTTGATCCTAACAAGATTGAGGCCGTGATGGATTGGGAGAGGCCCAAGACGGTTACAGAAGTGAGAAGCTTCTTGGGTTTGGCCGGGTACTATCGGAGGTTCATAGAAGGATTTTCCAAGATGGTGCTACCGATGACTCGCCTTACCCGAAAGGAGACTCCATTCGTGTGGACACATGAGTGTGAGGAGTGTTTCCAGGAGTTAAAGGAGAGACTGACTACTGCTCCTGTGTTAGTCCTTCCTGATCCTGCGGAGCAATTCGAATTATACTGCGATGCCTCTGGTAAAGGACTAGGCTGTGTGCTGATGCAGAAAGGGAAAGCGGTTGCTTACGCTTCAAGACAGTTGAAACCTCATGAGGAGAACTACCCGACTCACGACTTGGAGTTGGCAGCCATTGTTTTTGCTTTCAAGATTTGGAGGCATTACCTGTTTGGCATGAAGTTTGCTGTATTCAGTGATCACAAGAGCCTGAAGTACCTGTTTGACCAGAAGGAGTTGAACATGAGACAACGAAGATGGATGGAGTTCTTGAAGGACTACGACTTCGAGTTGAGGTACCATCCTGGCAAGGCCAATGTGGTAGCCGATGCTTTGAGTCGGAAATCCGTGAGCTTATCCAGCTTAATGATGAACGACTACGAGATGATCGAGAAGTTCAGAGACTTGAGAGTGAACTCCTTGTTTGGGGGTGCACTGCTTGAGATGGAGACAGCAGAAGTGATCAATGAGCTGATGGAAAAGATCAAAGAGGCGCAAGTGCAAAGAGAGTGCCTCGATTATGTGAAGAACCAGGACGGTGTGTCTTGGAACGATGATGGTTTGCTGCTGTTCCAGAAGAGGATTGTCATTCCTCGAGGGCCATTGACCGAGGAGGTTATGACAGAGGCTCATAAGGGCCGGTTCACTATCCACCCTGGTGCTACGAAAATGTATCAGGACTTAAAAAGGAATTTTTGGTGGCCGGGCATGAAGAAGGACATAGCGGTCTACGTGTCCAAGTGCCTTATTTGTCAGAAAGTGAAGATCGAGCACCAGAAACCGTCTGGTAAACTTCAACCTCTGGAGATTCCACAGTGGAAGTGGGAGAGTATTTCCATGGACTTCGTGGTGGGATTGCCTAAAACTCAGGCTGGTTGTGACTCTATCTGGGTCATAGTGGACAGATTGACCAAGTCTGCCCATTTTCTTCCAGTGAAGGTGAGCTTCACTACAGAGCAGTTGGCCAAACTATATGTCCGTGAGATTGTGAGGCTTCACGGGGTGCCCGAGAGTATCATCAGTGATAGGGACCCGAAGTTCACATCTCGGTTCTGGGAGGCGCTGCAGGAGGCTTTTGGTACGCAGTTGCGATTAAGTACCGCCTATCACCCTCAGACTGACGGACAGACTGAGCGGACCATCCAGACATTGGAGGACATGCTGAGAGCTTGCACGTTGGAGCAAGGTTCTGCATGGGATAGGTACCTTCCGTTGGTTGAATTCTCGTACAACAACAGTTTTCATGCTAGTCTGGGCATGGCACCCTACGAGGCGTTGTATGGTAGGAGGTGTCGGACTCCTACCTGCTGGTCTGAGGTTGGAGATAAAGAGCTTTTCGGTTTGGACTTTGTCCAAGATACTACCCTTCAGATCCAGATGATCAGGGAAAAGTTGAAGCAGGCGCAGAATCGTCAGAAAAGCTACTACGATGTCAAGCATCGACCACTGGAGTTCAGTGAGGGTGAGCACGTGTTTGTGAAACTTTCACCTGTCACCGGTGTTGGACGGGCACTCGGCGTGAGGAAGTTGAGCCCGCGATTCATAGGGCCCTACCAGATCCTTGGTAGAGTAGGACCAGTTGCCTATCGACTCGCCTTACCTCCGAACCTAGCCAACATCCACGACGTGTTTCACGTGTCTCAGCTTCGAAAGTACATAGCAGACCCTTCGCACGTGGTGCAGCCGGATGATGTGGAGGTTCGGGAGAACCTAAAGACTCCCGTCGGACCACTCAAGATTCTCGATCGAGGCGAGAAACAGCTGAGGAGCAAGATCATTCCGATGGTCAAAGTGCAATGGTCAGGAAGAACTCCCGAGGAGTGTACCTGGGAGCGAGAGGATGAGCTTCTCCGACAGTATCCCGACTTTCGAGACAGGTATGTTTCTGATTTTGAGGACAAAATCCTTAAAAAGGTGGGGTGAATGTAAGAACCCGCACCGTTAATTAAGGTAATTAGCGAATTAATTATGATAATTAGGAAATAATTCCATAATTGACCCTAATAATTATTAATGGGCTTAGATAATTATATTGAGTGAGTAAAAATGCTGAAAGTCGCTTTTCGGAAGAAAAACGCAGATACCGGTTCTGCTACTCGGTATAAATGCATACCGGAAAAGTATCCCGGAAAATTATAATGATTGCATGATAATTACTAGAATATTATGTAGGACTTGTAAAACAAGTTTCAAGTCAAAATGATGTAATCTGATGCCAGAACTGATACTGGCTATGGAAAAGCGCGTACCGGAAAGGTGCTCCGAAAAATAAAATAAAAATATGACAAATCTTAGAAAAATGTGTAGGTCTAGAATCCGAAGTTTGAGATCAAGATCTTTTACTTTGCGATTAAGGCTAATACTGCGCGTTTAGTGGCCATGTGCCTATAAATAGACACACTAGCACACAACCCTAGGCAGCCACTATTTCTTACGTGAGGAGGCTGTGTTTTCTGAGTGCTTGGCACTGTTCATGGTTTCCTTCACCATTTGTGAGCCTTGTAACCTTTCTCCTCCAATCTTCTTCACCATTCCTTCTCCTAAGCAACTAGAGTGTGTTTTGTGAGAGTGGAGTGCAACCTTTTCTGAGTTGAGGTGCTGGGTGAGGGGTGTTAGTGGGCTGTGGTGTTGTCTCCATGACTATGAACCATTGTTCATGCCATTAGAGGTTGCAAGAAGCCTCCTTTGGTGCCAAGAACCAACCTTTGGTGTGGCATTTTCGTGTCCTTGGGTGTGCTGGACTTGTGTGCAGTGTTAAGTGCTCCAAAGTCACCTTGAACTACTGACCAAGCTTTGGGGTAAGTCACCTTAACTTGATCATGTGTTTTTATGGCTTAAAGGTGGTATCTTGGTATGTTAAAGAGTTTAACATGTAACCAACACATAAGTGAACCTAAAATGGATTAAAGATGCATGCTTTAACGTGTACATGTGATAAAAGTTGGATCTTTGGGATGGATATTCACGAAATGCAGAAACTGCATTCTGTCGTGAGATATCCGGATATCTGTCGAACAGATATCCGGATATCAGTATCCGGATATGGTATCCGGATATTGATATCCGGATATGGGATCTGGGTATCCGGATATGACATATCCGGATATGTCCAGTGTGATATCCGGATATGGCATATCCGGATATGCCCCTTCTGATATCCGGATATCCTGGGTTCTGCGCAGACAGTAGCTGTTCTGTATGAACAGTAAGCTATTGGGTGTGTGTGGACCCTAGTTTAAGGAAGTTGAACTTCTGTAATAAATGAACTAAGTCAGAATCACATGATTAAGGGCTTATGGCTTTGTTGGAAGCCTTAAGACGTAAAACGTAAAGGAAAGGCGTAGTCTTTAAGTTGTATGCATGTTGTGCATTAATATTGACTTGATAAATGGTCCATATCAGATTGTGATACTGCTGGTTGAGGACTAGTGAGTGGTTGGACTCTTGGCTGGGATAGCTAGCTTGCAAGGTAAGCTTTCGTGTCCTCGGTTTAGCCATTTTGATGTTCCACCATGTCCCATGGGGATGGGTTTATGCATGCTGTGTTACATGCTTTGATTATTTTGGAAATGCTGTTGAGCTGTTTATATGTAATGAGCATTATGATATGCATGTGGTGTCCACCTAGACGGCAATCCTGAGTATGTAGTACATACAAGATGGAGAAGCATGTGGGTGAGGTGCAGGTAGTATCCATGTACTCATGTAGGCATAGACGTATTCCTACATTTCTCTGGCCAGTAGATTTGAAAGCACACATGACATGAATAATTGCTGCATCGCATGATTTTAGAACTTATACTGTAATACTGTTTTTAGAACTTATATTACACATGTAAGTGAGCTTGGGGTGGAGACTCCTTGAGGACCCCTTGTCTTACTGAGATTTCTTGTTAGAGATCTCACCCCACGTTTGGGGACGCTTATTTCAGGATCAGGTAATGTTGAGGGCTCAGGTGGCAGGAGGCCAGAGCTGAGCTGATAATTATGCTGACGTGCTGGTTGTGGATTGCTGTTTATTTGACTGCTGTTATGTTTTCTGCTTTATTTAAGTTTATGTTGAGACTATTTGTGGGCATTGTTGCCTTATTTGGTGAGCATGGGGTTTGTTAAAGAAAAAGTTATTCCATTTTAATTAAGCGTGGCTTAATACATGTGTGTTAACAATCCGACTTGGTCTTTTATGTTAATGTTGTAATGTCAAACACTGCGGTGAGGAACTTTGCTGATTTGGTGACCCAATGTAAGAGGGTCGAGACTGTTTATGGAAGGTATCCGAAGTCTGATTTGGCAAAAGGGCAAGATGTTAAGAGGACACCTGGTCCTTCTGGAAATACTAATAGAGGAGGTTTCAATAATAATAACAGGGGTAGGGGGTTACATGTGAGGCAGCCTCCTGGTCAGTTCAAGAGGGGTTGAAACACTGGTGGTGGTGGTGCTGCGGACAGATATTTTACCCCACGATGTGGGAAGTGTGGGAAATACCACAAAGGTGTATGTGGTGCTGGTCCGTTGTCTTGTTTCAAGTGTGGTCGGAATGGCCACTTTGCGAGAGAGTGTCCGTCTTCTTCGGGGCAGGCTGCGAATCTGCAGGCCTTGCCGCCAGCAACTACTACTGCTACTCCTACTGCTGCTGTTCCTACTGTGGGACGAGTTTATACTACAAATTCTCAACATACTGAAAGGGCTCCGAATTTGGTAAAAGGTATAATTTTCCTATCTAATGTTGATTTGTCTGTATTATTTGATTCGGGAGCTACACATTCATTTGTGGCGGACTATGTGGCTAAGGCGTTGGACTTAAAGGTAACACGGATGGTTCCTCCGATGCGTATTACTACCGCTACAGGAGAGGTTAGTGAGTCGTCTTGGGTTTGTGAAGACGTGAAGTTTACTTATTTAGGCAGGGGTTATGCCATTGATTTAATTATCTTACCCCTGGCCTCTGTCAATTTAATCTTGGGGATGGATTGGTTGTCTCGGAACTGCGCAATGATTGATTGCTGCGGAAAGAGGTTGTTGTTATCTCACGAGAGGCCGACTGTTTGTCCGTCCTTGTATTTGTCTGTTAGTCAAACTGTGAAAGCCTTGAAGGCTGGAGATTTGGGTTATGTCTTGTTGGGCGGATTGGTGGGTGACAAAAAGGAGGAGATTTCTACTATTCCGGTTGTAAATGAGTTTGAGGATGTATTCCCGGATGAGATACCGGAATTCCCACCTGAGAGAGAAATTGAATTCTCGATTGACCTATTGCCTGGTGTGGGGCCGATCTCCTTGGCTCCATACCGGATGTCGCCACTTGAGTTGGCCGAGTTGAAGAAACACATTGAAGAATTGTCTGCGAAGAATTTTATTAGGCCGAGTGTGTCTCCGTGGGGAGCACCGGTGATATTTGTAAAGAAAAAAGATGGTAGCATGAGATTGTGCACTGACTACCGACAGCTAAATAAAGTGACTATTAAGAACCGGTACCCATTACCGCGTATTGATGACTTATTAGATCAGTTGAGGGGTGCCTGCGTATTTTCAAAGATTGATCTTCGGTCCGGATATCACCAGATTCGGATTAAACCGGAGGATGTACCTAAAACAGCTTTCCGATCCAGATATGGACATTTTGAATATCAAGTGATTCCTTTTGGGCTTACTAATGCCCCGGCGGTGTTCATGGATTATATGAACCGCATTTTCAAACCGTTTTTGGACCAGTTTGTAATTGTTTTTATTGATGACATTTTGATCTACTCTAAGAGTAAGGAGGAGCACGTCGACCATTTGAGGACAGTGTTGCAGGTGTTGAAGGAGAAGAAGCTATATGCTAAACCGTCTAAGTGCGAATTCTGGTTATCTGAAGTGCAATTTTTGGGTCATGTTATTTCTGCAAGTGGTGTTGCAGTGGATCCAAGCAAGATTGAAGCGGTGAGTGACTGGGAACGACCTAAGACTGTGACTGAAATCAGAAGTTTTCTGGGGCTTGCTGGCTATTATCGCCGATTTATACAGGGATTTTCTGCAATGGTTCTACCGTTGACCCGATTGACACGAAAGGATACTCCTTTTGTGTGGACCCAGGAATGTGAGGACTGTTTTTTGCTACTTAAAGAGAAATTGACCACTGCTCCGGTGTTGACTCTACCTGATCCGGAGGGTGAGTTTGTATTATATTGTGACGCTTCTAAGAAAGGTTTAGGGAGCGTGCTGATGCAGGAAGGAAAAGTGATTGCTTATGCGTCTAGGCAGTTAAGGCCGCATGAAGAAAATTATCCGACGCACGACTTGGAATTGGCTGCTATTGTGTTTGCCTTGAAAATCTGGAGGCACTTCCTGTATGGGATGAAATTTGCTGTGTTCAGCGACCATAAAAGCTTGAAATATTTGTTTGATCAGAAGGAGCTGAATATGAGGCAGCGTAGATGGGTCGAATTCTTGAAAGATTATGACTTTGAGCTGAAATACCACCCAGGGAAGGCTAATGTTGTGGCCGATGCGTTGAGTAGGAAGTCTGTTAACTTATCTCATATGATGATGTGGGACAATGAAGTGATTGAGCAATTCCGTGACATGAAAATAACGGATTTCTTTGCAGGAAGAATGTGTGATATGGAGTTGACTCGGATTGAGAACGAGCTGCACGAGAAAATTAAAGAGACTCAGATTCGCAATGAAAGTATAAAGTATTTGAAAGGCCAGAGTGGCATATCTGTTAATGAACAGGGACTTTTGTTATATCAGGGCAGGATTGTTGTGCCCAAGGAACTTGCAGAGGAAGTTATGACTGAGGCCCATAAGGGTCAATATGCTATCCACCCAGGTGCCACAAAAATGTACCAAGATCTGAAAGTTAAGTTCTGGTGGCCTGGTATGAAAAGGGATGTTGCCGAGTACGTATCTAAGTGCTTGGTGTGTCAGAAAGTGAAAATAGAGCATCAGAAACCTGCTGGATTACTTCAGCCGCTGGATATACCTGAATGGAAATGGGAGAGTATTTCAATGGATTTTGTGGTGGGGTTGCCGCGAACTCAAGCTGGTTACGATTCGATTTGGGTTATTGTGGACCGACTCACGAAGTCTGCACATTTTCTACCAGTACGAGTGGATTTCACCACGGAGAAGTTGGCTACACTGTATGTAAAGGAGATTGTTAGACTCCATGGGATACCGATTAGCATTGTGAGCGATCGGGACCCGAAGTTTACTTCACGATTTTGGGGAGCTTTGCAGCAGGCTTTTGGCACTCAGCTTCGACTGAGCACTGCTTATCACCCGCAGACTGATGGTCAGACTGAGAGGACCATACAGACACTTGAGGATATGCTGAGAGCTTGCACACTGGAACAGGGTAATGCCTGGGATAGGTACTTACCATTGGTGGAATTTTCTTATAATAACAGTTTTCATTCCAGTCTGGGTATGGCACCGTATGAGGTTTTGTATGGCAGGAGGTGTCGTACGCCCACTTGTTGGACTGAGGTAGGCGATAAAGAAAGATTTGGTCCGGATTTTGTGCAGGAAACAACAGTGCAAATTGAAATGATCAGAGAAAAATTGAAACAAGCACAGAATTGGCAGAAAAGCTATTATGACAATAAGCACAGACCGCTGGAATTTGAGGAAGGTGACCATGTTTTTGTACGGTTATCTCCGGTCACAGGTGTTGGCCGTGCGTTGGGTGTGAGGAAGCTGAGTCCACGGTTCATTGGGCCGTATCAGATTATGAAAAGAGTAGGATTGGTGGCCTATCAGCTTGCCTTACCCCCGCAATTGTCTAATCTACATGATGTTTTTCATGTGTCGCAGTTGCGACGTTATGTTCCGGATGAATCACATGTGGTGATACCGGATAATATAGAAATCAGGGAGAACTTGAAGACTCCCATTGGTCCTATTGCAGTTTTGGATCGCAGTGAAAAGCGATTGAGAAGTAAAGTGATTCCCATGCTGAAGATTCAGTGGGAAGGCCGCACACCTGAGGAGGCTACTTGGGAGCGGGAGGACGAGATTCTCCGGCTGTATCCTGAGTTAGCGAGCAGGTATAATTTAATTTTGCGGACAAAATTTCTAAAAGGTGGGGTGAATATAACACCTCATATATTTAAATGTGAATTTTTATATTATAATGTGAAATGAAAGTTGATGGATTAGTGAAAATCCAAGGATTATGGCCAAAATGGGCAAAAAGGGCAAAATGGTAATTTGCCAACCGTGTGTTCTGAGGCTTAAATACTGAGTTAGAGATTTCAAATGACAAAAGTAATACTGAAAATGGAATCAGGGCAAAAAATTGAGTGAATAGGCAAATTTGGGAAAAATTGATGAATAGTGATTTTCAAGTGTTAAATACTGTGGTGTGAGTGTACCGATAGGTGTGAAATTTTTATCAATATTTTGGAGAAATAAAAATATGTCATGGACTGGAAAAATATGTAGATTAAGAATTTATGATCGGAATTTTTATTGGAATTAAAGTTAGATCGCGTGTGGGACTCGTGTGACCGAAGTCACTTGGACCCACCCTCTTTTTCTTCTTCCTTTCCTTTCTTTTTTCTTTGTTCCTGCGCGCACACACAGTGTGGAGAAACCAAAACACCACCATTTCTCCTCATCTTCCCATTTCTTCATTCCTTCACCGAATCGCTTGATTCCAGTGTCGAAATCTATTGTAAACAACCTTCTAGATCCATTGGTAACACTTAGAAGCCTTGAATCCATCTCCTTGGCCGCGTTTTGGGCAAAATCAGATCCGACCCACTTGGGTTCTTGGAGATTTCTTGGAGTTTTGATCTTCT
This sequence comes from Gastrolobium villosum, assembly GCA_032173675.1. Taxonomy (NCBI): domain Eukaryota; kingdom Viridiplantae; phylum Streptophyta; class Magnoliopsida; order Fabales; family Fabaceae; genus Gastrolobium; species Gastrolobium villosum. The sequence continues at coordinate 9,811 of JAVKPL010010320.1, read as the reverse complement.
AATGGTTTAGTGAAGCCTTGGTGGTGATCATACAACACATTGTGAGTATATTTGTGGTATTTTTATGGTTGATTTCATAGATCTATGAATTTATGTTCTAAGCTTTGATTTTAGATGTGTGATGATAGAGAGCCCAAATGGAAAAATGCTATTAGATGAAAAGGCCTTAGAATCATGCTTGTAAGCGAGAAATGCTATGTTAATTTTTGGTGAAAAATATAGGTTTTTAACTTAGAGGAATTTGAGGAATTTTCATGAAAAATGAGTTTTGGTGTAATTTGGATTTGATGATTGTTGTAGGGTGCCTCACACGGACGTGATTGTGGAAAGTTGAATTGGAGCATACGTTTGGAACGGATTGCTCGTATTGAGGTAAACTCTTGGAACTTGGGTTTAATCCCTAGTGTGCTCCACCACACCTAGTGGAAGGTAGTGGTTGGATGATGTGGTTATGACATGGTGTGATTGTGTGCTTGTATGCATATTGCTTGTATTTTGTGAAAATTGTTTGGTCACTGGCCAGTTGACGTGTGTTGGGTTTGGACATCCGCTGGATCATTTCGATGGCGAAATACCAGTTGGAATGCCATGGGGTCGACTCTGGGAGCGACACCAGGATGAGCCAAACGTGGGACATCCGCCGGATAGGTCTCTTGAGGAGTTCCGGTTGGGTTGGCCATGGAGTTTTCTCAACCATGGGAGAAGCTCTAGGATTGTCTCGGGAGTTATATGATGGAGTCCTTGAACACGAATCCATGCGTGGATGTTCTTGGGTGTCTCCAGTTGGATGGTGATATTGTTTTACTTGCATATTACATGATGTCATTTTTATACATTTTAGTGAGCCATGGAGTGGAGAGAGCCTCTAGCTCCATTGGTTTACTGAGATATATCCGTATATCTCACCCCGTGTTTGGGGGACCACATTTCAGGTCACTATGAGCCGGGAGGAGCTTCGGGCAAGAAGCCCGTATAGTGGACATTGGATTGGCATGCGGTGCATTGGGATTGCATGACATTTTGGAGGAGTTATGGAGTGCACATAGCATACCATTAGTATTTTGAGACTTAGGTCATGAACATATTGCATGATGTTATTTCCATGCTTTTGTTAGTGTTCATGATTATATGCTAAGTCTTGTTTATGTTTCATTATTCATGGCATGGATAACTGTATATTTTGAGTGAGCATAGGACTTGTCCATTGCCACATTCATAGCCTTGAAAGTCTTGGTATTCATGTTGTAAAAATGGTCCATATTTGTATGTAAATGGCCATTATTTGAGGACTTTGTAAATGATGTTTAATCTAAGGAAAATGCATGATGGAAGGGCCTAGAGCCTACATTAGGACATGATTATGTGTTGTGTGGAGTACCAAGGGGTTAGGGATGGATTACACAACCTTTTTGGGGCTTTAAATGCTGTAATCTGTCATTTTGCTGCATAGTAATCGATTACCCAAGGCATGGTAATCGATTACCATGCAACAGGGGACGAAAAATTGGCTACTGTCTTCACTGGTAATCGATTACTGGCCTTTGGTAATCGATTACCATGTGAGGTAATCGATTACCCAAAGTTGGTAATCGATTACCAGAACAGAGGATTGAGAAAATTGGCTACTGCCTCATTTTTGACAGGTGGTAATCGATTACCACCCACTGGTAATCGATTACCACAGTGTAAATTTTGAAAATTCAGGTTTTTCTAGACTAAAAGAAAGGGGCTTAACTTGATGGGTAGAACTCCAAATGGTACGTGGTTTGAAACCACGCGTAGACAACGTAAAGGACTACAACTTGGTAAAATATGAGAGTAAGATGGTGAGTTTAAATGAATTGAATAAAAAGAAGGATGAATGATGTTAGCAAAGATGTATGCTTCCGCAAATTGCATTTACAATTATAGTGTTGTTTAATTGATTACGGAAGATGTATTGACGTAAGAAAAGGAGTATGTGAAAAGAAAAATTTGCCCGTAATTTAATTAATCTAATCACTGTGATTGTAACTGCGCTTAATATCATAATCAATGTTAACAATACCGGTGTACAACGGGCTGTTACATTTTATGGTATCAGAGCAGTCTTGTCTAGGGAACTCTGATTGTTTGTGTATGTTGTATCTTGTGTGCCATAGCTATCTGTGAACTATTTATGATTAATGTATATGTGATTCCTCAGTGTGGGTCTGATCAACTCATTCCTTTGTGTTACATGTACAGATATCATGAGTAGGGCACGAGGTCGCCGTGGGGCACGTGGTGCAGGTCCTTTGCCACCGGATCCGGTCACTGCAGTCCTGAATGCGCTGCAGGCGGAGACGGCTGCAAATAGAAATATGACTGAGAACCTGATGAAAACTAATCAGGATATGATGCAGGCCTTTATGGCTGAGATGAGGGCGGATAGAGGTCGTCCTAGGAGGGATAATTCACCTCCACACACGGCTACGGTGACTCCTACACCGACGCCATCTGTTACTCCTCAACAGGGGGAGAGTGGGGCTAGTCACCACACTGGTGAGGCTAGTCATCATACTACTACTGACCCTAGCTATGTTCCTGATCCATCATCTGTTGCCCAATCTACTGGGGCTGCTGGGCAGGTGCTTGATAATGCTGACGATGAGCGTAGGCTCATATCTTTTAGGAAACATAAGCCACCCGCATTTCTGGGGTCAAGGGACCCAAAGGAGGTCACTGCTTGGTTGAGGGGAATGGATAAGATTTTCCAGGTGATGAGATGCCAAGATCCGCAGAAGTTATTGTATTCGGTCTATATGCTGGAGGGTGATGCCCAGGAGTGGTGGGACAATGTGTCTCGCCCATTTGTTATTCAGGGTGAGGTTCTTACTTGGACTTTGTTCGAAGGTCTGTTTCATGAAGAATATTTTCCCCGCGATGTTCGGGAGGCAAAGCAAGGAGAATTTGATAAATTGGTACAGGGAGTTATGACTGTGGATGCCTATGTGGCAAAATTTAATGAGCTTGTGAAATTTGCAAACTATGGAGGTACTCTACCTACTCCGGAGTTCTTGTCAGCTAAATTCCAAAGAGGGCTGAGTGAGAAGATTGCTAAGAGGATGTCAAACACTGCGGTGAGGAACTTTGCTGATTTGGTGACCCAATGTAAGAGGGTCGAGACTGTTTATGGAAGGTATCCGAAATCTGATTCGGCAAAAGGGCAAGATGTTAAGAGGACACCTGGTCCTTCTGGAAATACTAATAGAGGAGGTTTTAATAATAATAACAGGGGTAGGGGGTTGCATGTGAGGCATCCTCCTGGTCAGTTCAAGAGGGGTGGAAACACTGTTGGTGGTGGTGCTGCGGACAGATATTTTACCCCACGATGTGGGAAGTGTGGGAAATACCACAAAGGTGTATGTGGTGCTGGTCCGTTGTCTTGTTTCAAGTGTGGTCGGAATGGCCACTTTGCGAGAGAGTGACCGTCTTCTTCGGGGCAGGCTGCGAATCTGCAGGCCTTGCCGCCAGCTACTACTACTGCTACTCCTACTGCTGCTGTTCCTACTGTGGGACGAGTTTATACTACAAATGCTCAACATACTGAAAGGGCTCCGAATTTGGTAAAAGGTATAATTTTCCTATCTAATGTTGATTTGTCTGTATTATTTGATTCGGGAGCTACACATTCATTTGTGGCGGACTATGTGGCTAAGGCGTTGGACTTAAAGGTAACACGGATGGTTCCTCCGATGCGTATTACTACCGCTACAGGAGAGGTTAGTGAGTCGTCTTGGGTTTGTGAAGACGTGAAGTTTACTTATTTAGGCAGGGGTTATGCCATTGATTTAATTATCTTACCCCTGGCCTCTGTCAATTTAATCTTGGGGATGGATTGGTTGTCTCGGAACTGCGCAATGATTGATTGCTGCGGAAAGAGGTTGTTGTTATCTCACGAGAGGCCGACTGTTTGTCCGTCCTTGTATTTGTCTGTTAGTCAAACTGTGAAAGCCTTGAAGGCTGGAGATTTGGGTTATGTCTTGTTGGGCGGATTGGTGGGTGACAAAAAGGAGGAGATTTCTACTATTCCGGTTGTAAATGAGTTTGAGGATGTATTCCCGGATGAGATACCGGAATTCCCACCTGAGAGAGAAATTGAATTCTCGATTGACCTATTGCCTGGTGTGGGGCCGATCTCCTTGGCTCCATACCGGATGTCGCCACTTGAGTTGGCCGAGTTGAAGAAACACATTGAAGAATTGTCTGCGAAGAATTTTATTAGGCCGAGTGTGTCTCCGTGGGGAGCACCGGTGATATTTGTAAAGAAAAAAGATGGTAGCATGAGATTGTGCACTGACTACCGACAGCTAAATAAAGTGACTATTAAGAACCGGTACCCATTACCGCGTATTGATGACTTATTAGATCAGTTGAGGGGTGCCTGCGTATTTTCAAAGATTGATCTTCGGTCCGGATATCACCAGATTCGGATTAAACCGGAGGATGTACCTAAAACAGCTTTCCGATCCAGATATGGACATTTTGAATATCAAGTGATTCCTTTTGGGCTTACTAATGCCCCGGCGGTGTTCATGGATTATATGAACCGCATTTTCAAACCGTTTTTGGACCAGTTTGTAATTGTTTTTATTGATGACATTTTGATCTACTCTAAGAGTAAGGAGGAGCACGTCGACCATTTGAGGACAGTGTTGCAGGTGTTGAAGGAGAAGAAGCTATATGCTAAACCGTCTAAGTGCGAATTCTGGTTATCTGAAGTGCAATTTTTGGGTCATGTTATTTCTGCAAGTGGTGTTGCAGTGGATCCAAGCAAGATTGAAGCGGTGAGTGACTGGGAACGACCTAAGACTGTGACTGAAATCAGAAGTTTTCTGGGGCTTGCTGGCTATTATCGCCGATTTATACAGGGATTTTCTGCAATGGTTCTACCGTTGACCCGATTGACACGAAAGGATACTCCTTTTGTGTGGACCCAGGAATTTGAGGACTGTTTTCTGCTACTTAAAGAGAAATTAACCACTGCTCCGGTGTTGACTCTACCTGATCCGGAGGGTGAGTTTGTATTATATTGTGACGCTTCTAAGAAAGGTTTAGGGAGCGTGCTGATGCAGGAAGGAAAAGTGATTGCTTATGCGTCTAGGCAGTTAAGGCCGCATGAAGAAAATTATCCGACGCACGACTTGGAATTGGCTGCTATTGTGTTTGCCTTGAAAATCTGGAGGCACTTCCTGTATGGGATGAAATTTGCTGTGTTCAACGACCATAAAAGCTTGAAATATTTGTTTGATCAGAAGGAGCTGAATATGAGGCAGCGTAGATGGGTCGAATTCTTGAAAGATTATGACTTTGAGCTGAAATACCACCCAGGGAAGGCTAATGTTGTGGCCGATGCGTTGAGTAGGAAGTCTGTTAACTTATCTCATATGATGATGTGGGACAATGAAGTGATTGAGCAATTCCGTGACATGAAAATAACGGATTTCTTTGCAGGAAGAATGTGTGATATGGAGTTGACTCGGATTGAGAACGAGCTGCACGAGAAAATTAAAGAGACTCAGATTCGCAATGAAAGTATAAAGTATTTGAAAGGCCAGAGTGGCATATCTGTTAATGAACAGGGACTTTTGTTATATCAGGGCAGGATTGTTGTGCCCAAGGAACTTGCAGAGGAAGTTATGACTGAGGCCCATAAGGGTCAATATGCTATCCACCCAGGTGCCACAAAAATGTACCAAGATCTGAAAGTTAAGTTCTGGTGGCCTGGTATGAAAAGGGATGTTGCCGAGTACGTATCTAAGTGCTTGGTGTGTCAGAAAGTGAAAATAGAGCATCAGAAACCTGCTGGACTACTTCAGCCGCTGGATATACCTGAATGGAAATGGGAGAGTATTTCAATGGATTTTGTGGTGGGGTTGCCGCGAACTCAAGCTGGTTACGATTCGATTTGGGTTATTGTGGACCGACTCACGAAGTCTGCACATTTTCTACCAGTACGAGTGGATTTCACCACGGAGAAGTTGGCTACACTGTATGTAAAGGAGATTGTTAGACTCCATGGGATACCGATTAGCATTGTGAGCGATCGGGACCCGAAGTTTACTTCACGATTTTGGGGAGCTTTGCAGCAGGCTTTTGGCACTCAGCTTCGACTGAGCACTGCTTATCACCCGCAGACTGATGGTCAGACTGAGAGGACCATACAGACACTTGAGGATATGCTGAGAGCTTGCACACTGGAACAGGGTAATGCCTGGGATAGGTACTTACCATTGGTGGAATTTTCTTATAATAACAGTTTTCATTCCAGTCTGGGTATGGCACCGTATGAGGTTTTGTATGGCAGGAGGTGTCGTACGCCCACTTGTTGGACTGAGGTAGGCGATAAAGAAAGATTTGGTCCGGATTTTGTGCAGGAAACAACAGTGCAAATTGAAATGATCAGAGAAAAATTGAAACAAGCACAGAATTGGCAGAAAAGCTATTATGACAATAAGCACAGACCGCTGGAATTTGAGGAAGGTGACCATGTTTTTGTACGGTTATCTCCGGTCACAGGTGTTGGCCGTGCGTTGGGTGTGAGGAAGCTGAGTCCACGGTTCATTGGGCCGTATCAGATTATGAAAAGAGTAGGATTGGTGGCCTATCAGCTTGCCTTACCCCCGCAATTGTCTAATCTACATGATGTTTTTCATGTGTCGCAGTTGCGACGTTATGTTCCGGATGAATCACATGTGGTGATACCGGATAATATAGAAATCAGGGAGAACTTGAAGACTCCCATTGGTCCTATTGCAGTTTTGGATCGCAGTGAAAAGCGATTGAGAAGTAAAGTGATTCCCATGCTGAAGATTCAGTGGGAAGGCCGCACACCTGAGGAGGCTACTTGGGAGCGGGAGGACGAGATTCTCCGGCTGTATCCTGAGTTAGCGAGCAGGTATAATTTAATTTTGCGGACAAAATTTCTAAAAGGTGGGGTGAATATAACACCTCATATATTTAAATGTGAATTTTTATATTATAATGTGAAATGAAAGTTGATGGATTAGTGAAAATCCAAGGATTATGGCCAAAATGGGCAAAAAGGGCAAAATGGTAATTTGCCAACCGTGTGTTCTGAGGCTTAAATACTGAGTTAGAGATTTCAAATGACAAAAGTAATACTGAAAATGGAATCAGGGCAAAAAATTGAGTGAATAGGCAAATTTGGGAAAAATTGATGAATAGTGATTTTCAAGTGTTAAATACTGTGGTGTGAGTGTACCGATAGGTGTGAAATTTTTATCAATATTTTGGAGAAATAAAAATATGTCATGGACTGGAAAAATATGTAGATTAAGAATTTATGATCGGAATTTTTATTGGAATTAAAGTTAGATCGCGTGTGGGACTCTTGTGACCGAAGTCACTTGGACCCACCCTCTTTTTCTTCTTCCTTTCCTTTCTTTTTTCTTTGTTCCTGCGCGCACACACAGCGTGGAGAAACCAAAACACCACCATTTATCCTCATCTTCCCATTTCTTCATTCCTTCACCGAATCGCTTGATTCCGGTGTCGAAATCTATTGTAAACAACCTTCTAGATCCATTGGTAACACTTAGAAGCCTTGAATCCATCTCCTTGGCCGCGTTTTGGGCAAAATCAGATCCGACCCATTTGGGTTCTTGGAGATTTCTTGGAGTTTTGATCTTCTAATGGTTTAGTGAAGCCTTGGTGGTGATCATACAACACATTGTGAGTATATTTGTGGTACTTTTGTGGTTGATTTCATAGATCTATGAATTTATGTTCAAAGCTTTGATTTTAGATGTGTGATGATAGAGAGCCCAAATGGAAAAATGCTATTAGATGAAAAGGCCTTAGAATAATGTTTGTAAGCTAGAAATGCTATGTTAATTTTTGGTGAAAAATATAGGTTTTTAACTTAGAGGAATTTGAGGAATTTTCATGAAAAATGAGTTTTGGTGTAATTTGGATTTGATGATTGTTGTAGGGTGCCTCACACGGACGTGATTGTGGAAAGTTAAATTGGAGCATACGTTTGGAACGGATTGCTCGTATTGAGGTAAACTCTTGGAACTTGGGTTTAATCCCTAGTGTGCTCCACCACACCTAGTGGAAGGTAGTGGTTGGATGATGTGGTTATGACATGGTGTGATTGTGTGCTTGTATGCATATTGCTTGTATTTTGTGAAAATTGTTTGGTCACTGGCCAGTTGACGTGTGTTGGGTTTGGACATCCGCTGGATCATTTCGATGGCGAAATACCAGTTGGAATGCCATGGGGTCGACTCATGGGAGCGACACCAGGATGAGCCAAACGTGGACATCCGCCGGATAGGTCTCTTGAGGAGTTCCGGTTGGGTTGGCCATGGAGTTTTCTCAACCATGGGAGAAGCTCTAGGATTGTCTCGGGAGTTATATGATGGAGTCCTTGAACACGAATCCATGAGTGGATGTTCTTGGGTGTCTCCAGTTGGATGGTGATATTGTTTTACTTGCATATTACATGATGTCATTTTTATACATTTTAGTGAGCCATGGAGTGGAGAGAGCCTCTAGCTCCATTGGTTTACTGAGATATATCCGTATATCTCACCCCGTGTTTGGGGGACCACATTTCAGGTCACTATGAGCCGGGAGGAGCTTCGTAGAGCCCGTATAGTGGACATTGGATTGGCATGCGGTGACATTGGGATTGCATGGCTTTTTGGAGGAGTTATGGAGTGCACATAGCATACCATTAGTATTTTGAGACTTAGGTCATGAACATATTGCATGATGTTATTTCCATGCTTTTGTTAGTGTTCATGATTATATGCTAAGTCTTGTTTATGTTTTATTATTCATCGGCATGGATAACTGTATATTTTGAGTGAGCATGGGACTTGTCCATTGCCACATTCATAGCCTTGAAGTCTTGATGAGTAATGTTGTAAAAATGGTCCATATTTGTATGTAAATGGCCATTATTTGAGAACCTTGTAAATGATGTTTAAACTTAAGGAAATTGGATGATGGAAGGGCCTAGAGCCTACATTAGGACATGATTATGTGTTGTGTGGAGTACCAAGGGGTTAGGGATGGATTACACACCCTTTTTGGGGCTTTAAATGCTGTAATCTGTCATTTTGCTGCATAGTAATCGATTACCCAAGGCATGGTAATCGTTACCATGGTGCAGCAGGAGAAAAATTTGGCTACTGTCTTCACTGGTAATCGATTACTGGCCTTTGGTAATCGATTACCATGTGAGGTAATCGATTACCCAAAGTTGGTAATCGATTACCAGAACAGAGGATTGAGAAAATTGGCTACTGCCTCATTTTTGACAGGTGGTAATCGATTACCACCCACTGGTAATCGATTACCAGTGTAAATTTTGAAAATTCTGATTTTTCTAGACTAAAAGAAAGGGGCTTAACTTGATGGGTAGAACTCCAAATGATACGTGGTTTGAAACCACGCGTAGACAATGTAAAGGACTACAACTTGGTAAAATATGAGAGTAAGATGGTGAGTTTAAATGGATTGAATAAAAAGAAGGATGAATGATGTTAGCAAAGATGTATGCTTCCGCAAATTGCATTTACAATTATAGTGTTGTTTAATTGATTACGGAAGATGTATTGACGTAAGAAAAGGAGTATGTGAAAAGAAAAATTTGCCCGTAATTTAATTAATCTAATCACTGTGATTGTAACTGCGCTTAATATCATAATCAATGTTAACAATACCGGTGTACAACGGGCTGTTACATTTTATGGTATCAGAGCAGTCTTGTCTAGGGAACTCTGATTGTTTGTGTATGTTGTATCTTGTGTGCCAT